>VZSE01008993.1:1811-91831 GCA_013398275.1 Promerops cafer
CGCCGGGGTTCCCGGGGAGGGATTCCCGCCGGAGCCTCAGCACCCGGGGGATTTGCAGGCATTCGGTCCCTCAGGGACGTGCCCAGGGCGGGGGATGACCCCCGCGGGTGATGCTGGCTCTCCGTCCTGCCACAGCGAGCCTGGCCGCTCCCGCACCTGCTCAACTCCCTCACCTCCAGCCCTGCTGCCCATCCCCAGGTCACCACCTGTGCCCCGTCCCCAGGTCACCACCTGTGCCCCGTCCCCAGCCCGCCCACCCCTCCCTCGCAGGCGCTGCTCCTTCCAGCGGCTCCCAGGCGATATTCCATCACTCCTGACCCCGCAGACTCCCCTGGCAGGGCTCGGGGCCCCGAGAAAGCTCCCGGTGAGCAGCTCCTCCAGCCAGGCTCTGCTCACCTGCTGCAGGACACGGATTGCTCAGGAAAGGCCTGGGAGGGATCAGCTTTGGGGTGGTGAGGCCCCAGCCGTGGCCTCAAACCCTCTCCTGGTGTGAGGGGATGGTTTCCAACACAGAAATGATTTGCAACTGTTCTAAAAAAGAATCCCAAAGCAATGAGGGGATGTTTTCCAACACAGAAATGCTTTGCAACTATTCTGAAAAAGAATCCCACATGAGAGGTTTTTGCCTCTGCATCCCGTGCAATGGCACATCCTGGAGCACACAGATCCCACGCTGCTGGGATGGATAAAAGGCTGCTCTCCTCCAGCACCAAAGAGCTGGAGGCCCCTGCAATTGTTTCTAAAACTCGACTCATTCTGCTCCACAGACCACGAGAAGCACACAGAGCCCACAGAACAACCAGGGTTTGGCTCTGCTCTGCAGAGCTGTGCCGCACATGAGCCAAAACACCACCAAAGCCGGGTGTCCTCCCCCAAAAACGCAGCTCAGGGGCCAAAAACTCCATTTCATACTCCAGCCATGGCGAGGCGAGCCGGACGAGGAAACAGGGAGCCGAGCGGTTCGCAGAAACCAGGGGTGAGCGCCCAGCAGAGGCATCACCTGGCGGTAAATCTCCCCGAGGAGGCGGGGAGGGGCAGCCAGGGGTGCTGGCACCTTCCAGCAGCATTTCCCCCTGCGGGCGCCACCGGAGCTGCAGCCCGTCCCTTCGGAAGGAGCTCTCCTCTCTGCTGGCAGCAGGGATCCGAGCCGGGATGGCAAAGAAGGGACCCTGCCAGGCTCTGTGTCCAAAAACCCAACTGATGGAGCTTCGTTTCAGACCTGGAGCCCGACACTGCGCCCCAAAACCCTGGTGCAGCTCCACCCTCAGTCCTGCCGATACACCCGAGCTCCCTCCCCATCAGCAGCTGGCAGGGAAGGTGCTCCCAGCCCTAAAATCCTCTGCCTGTCCCCAGGTTTCATCCCAGAGCCTGTTCTTTCCTCACGTCTGCAAGCCTGTGACACAGCAAGAAGGCAGCGAGGTCAGTTCACCTCTCCAACAGAAATATTCAAGGTGGGAAAGCAGCAGAAAGGGAAAGCCCAGCCAGGGCTGAGACCCCCTGCTCCCCTCAGTCCCCCAGAGTGACACGGCCATAGAAACACAGCATCCCATCCAGGATGTGCCCTCAGGTCCTGAGGCACGTGGAGAACCAAATCCAGCCCATCCCTGACTTTCCACCCCTTTAAAAAAGTCACTTTGTGCCTTTTCAACTGCTTCCAAAGCGGCTGTTCGTGCCCAGCCCTGTGGGGGCACAGCACAGGCTGCAGGAGCACACCAGGAACCTCTCCAGGCCCCTCCATCCATGGTGGGGCACCTCCGTTCCCATCCCCTCGGGATCCCAGGGGAATGGGGCACTCCGAAGCCACAAACCTCCTCCCCTCCCAGAGGAGGGGCAGCTCAGCCCACAGGAGGGGCTTTTGCAGGGCAACCACGGCCCTGGGTAAATAAACAAACCCAACCTTTGCCCTCCTGACACTTCTGCCAGCAGGGCAGGGAGTTCACCCGCTGCTCCTGATCTTATTTAGAGCACACAGGACAAAGCCAGGGGGGAAAAATGAAAAAAAAAAAAAAAAAAAAAANAAAAAAGAAGAAGAAGAAGAAGAAGGCAGGAGCGTGGGGTGTGAGCTTGTTAGCAGTGCAAAGCAAACACCCCGAGGAGGAGCTGGATTTGCTCTCCCTGAGGGATGCAAAGGCACCAGGAGCATCCAGGGCAGCAGCAGCAGGAGCCCCAGGCTCAGCACTGGTGGTGGAGGACGTGCAGATCCCTCAGGAATCTCCACCCCAGAGCATTATTCCCTCCTACACCTTCCCAAGGGTCTCCTGCAGCCACAAGCCTCCCTGCACACACACGATTTTCCAGACGTGCTCAGGACATCCAAACCCATCCAGTGCTGGAAAAATCCTCACGTGCTGGGGTCCAGGGCTGTCCCACGCTGTCCCAGCAGCTCTGAGCACTGAAATATTCTGCTGAGCTCCTCCCCAGAGCCACAGCCCAGGGGCGTTTTCCCCTCAGTGCAGATGTGTGCAAACTGCAGATAAAGGGGTGTTTGTCTAAGGGGGTTTCTCCTCTTTTATTCACTCCCACCGTGCTTTTGATGATATCTGATATTGAGTTAAAGAAGTCCTTAAAGGGAAACAACTTCAGCTCGTGAGGTCATGAAACCCAACAGCTTCTCCTCTCCCACAAAATTCACATTTAAGAATGTCCTCACTTCCACATCGAAAAGAAATTAAAGCTTTTCGGTGCATTGTGCAGAAGCCAGGGAACATCCCTCATAACCTTATGGTTATTCTGACAGCAAATCCCTGAAAACAGAGAGATTTGACTGCCCCCAGTCCCAGGTGGGGGTACCCACCAAACCTCTTGGCACACCTGCAATAAATACATTTTTTTTTTACGTGAAACTCATTCCCACTTGCAGGAAGGAGAGACTGCTTTTGCTGGAAGATCCCAATCTCTGTGTTTTCCCAGCTCACCCCTCTACCCAGACACTCCCAGGAGAATTAATTTCATTTTCCTAAGATATAAAACCCCTTCCTGATCCCAGGTTTCGCCCAGGACTCCCAACCTGAACTGGAAAATCCACTTTGGATGAGTATGATCCAATATGGGATATTCCAAAGGGGATCTACCCTTGGAGCCCTCTCTAAGTGGGGATTTTGTGAGGTTCCCACCACCACTTCTGGGTTTGGGAGCTCCCACACTGAACCTGAGACACCCAAGCACAAAACTTGGAACTCCAAAGGGATTTTTCCTCACCTGAGAGGTTTTGGGGGAAGTTTCTGGCAGCTCATTCAAACCAGAGACTGAGATGGGACCAAGCCCTGCTTCTCATTAAACCCCCCTGCTTTGAAGGGCAGCCCAGGAATTCCCAATTTTTGTTGATAGGGATGGGATAATTGGGATTAATTTTAAATATCAGCATCAGATCCAGGCTGCTGCTGCTCACTGTGTGAAAAAGACTTAGGGAAATGTTACTTTCAGCATGGCATTTAAAGGAATCCCAGAGTTAATGTGATTTTTATCTCCTCCTCCAAAAAGAAATTTAAAAAATCAACCTTACTGTAAAGGACCCCAGCAAATGCAGCAAGAGGAGAGCAGGGAGCCTCAGCAATCTCTGGGGAAGGAGGCCAAATTGAAAAATGTGATTTTAGAGGGACAGAAAGCCATCCTCATCCTAAGCTTGATTCAATTGGGCTCTGACAGCGAGACAGGGTTGAAATGCTGCGAGATGTAATTGCAGATGAGCTAAACTCCAGATTAAGGGGGCCATAAAATGATGAGAACCATCACATGAGAGGGGTTTGGGAGGAGAAATGAAAGAATCTCAGGTAGAAGCATTAATGTTTCCTCCTGGCCGTGGCTGAAACCTTCCTGTGTTCACCTTTGAATTAATTCCCTGCATTTGGCCTCAGCTGCAAAAGGGAGAAGAATTGAAAAAATATCCCCAAAGCGAGGGGGAAGCTGAGCAGCCAGAGAAATATTGCTGCAGTAGAGTCCTGAAATCTGCCCTGAGCTCTGGCATCTGATTTCAGCAGGCCCAGGGTCACAGAGGGGCCAGGGAGGAGGAAAATGAACTGTTCCCCGTGTGGGTACCAGGAGGAAAAGTGACCACAGGCAAGGGGACAGAGCTGCCAAAATCCCCAAAGCACCACGTGGAAAAGCTCCTTCTTAACTGTTCATTTGCTGCACCTCATCCCTCTCATGGTGCTGGAACAACCGTGCCTGTACAAGCCTTTTTAGAAGAAAAGAATCAACATTCAAAACAAACCCAAGCCCCCTTCCAAGCAATTTGGCTGCCACAGATGGAAATTGGGATTTTTCATGGCCAAACCAATTTAATTCCTAAAATGTTCCCCCACCAGCAGCTCCTGCTTCTCCTCCGCTGCCCTCAGCAGTCGCAAGAGGGTCCCTCCAATGCTCCCTCATGAAGATTTTAACTCTAAAAAATTGAAATTCCAGCAAAGGTTTTTACTGATTTCCCAGAGAATTCAAGGGGGGAATTTCTTGGGTTAGGTTTTGGAGTGGTGGTTGTTTGTTTGGGTTTGGTGGGTTTTTTTTTTCCCACTAACGAGTGTTCAGTCGTTTAATCCAATCAGAAGAGCAGAAAAATATTTGTTAGATTCCAGAAGTGTTCCCTCAATCCAAAGGGGTGGGCTGGGGAGGGGTTTGCACGGGGTCCTGGAAAGGGGATCCTGGAAAGGGATCATGGAAAGGAATAATGGAAAAGGGTCCTGAAAAAAGGATCCTGGTGAAGGGATCGTGGAAAAGGGATATTGGAAAAGGGATCCTGGAAAGGGGATCCTGGAAAGGGGTCCTGAAAAAAGGATCCTGGTGAAGGGATCCTGGAAAGGGATCCTGGAAAAGGGATCTTGGAAAGGAATAATGGAAAAGGGTCCTGAAAAAGGATCCTGGAAAGGGATCCCCGTGGGAGGATGGATCCCAAAATGTGCATCCCAGCTGATCCCTCGGGAGCAGGGGGGCACCGTGGCCTCCCTACCCCTGGGCATCAAATCCTCCAGAAACACTTCTCCAGCCTCATCTTTTCCCAAATTCGGGTGCTTCCCTGTCTCCCCCAAGATTTCCTGTGCAGAATATTCCCAGCCAAGCTCAAGCCCTAACCCTGAGCAGAAATAAACCTCCCTGGGGCTGCCGGAAGCGATCCATCCTCCCTCACGGGACAGCTCCAGCTTTTTCCCTGCTCCAAGGCCTGGATCCCGTGTTTATAGAACCCAGAGTCTGTTTACACACTGGCCAGAAGTTGTTTAGCACGAGGTTAAAGCTGCCAGGCATTTTTCTGGAGTCATCTGGAAAAGCCACTCTTTGCTTCCCTTCCAGCAGGATCGGAAATTCCTTGGGGAATTTTCTTTGGGCTGCAGGGAGCAGCACTGGTGTGGGGAGCTGTGGCTTTGTGCAGCCTGGATTTGGGAGTCAACACTTTGGGAAGCCTGTCCTTGGATTTTTCCTGGGGTTTTGTGCATCCCCTGCCGGGCTCCAGCCCCAGATCCATGGTGGGATGTGAACAGCCCAGAGCTGGGGATGGCTGGGAAAGGGGAGCCCCACCAGGGCCAGCCCTGCTCTTGGGAAGTGCTTGGTCAGGATCCCTCTGGCAAGATCCCTGTTCCAGGATCCCTTTTCCAGGATCACTTTGGCAGGACCACTTTTCTAAGATCCCTTTCCCAAGATCTCTTTCCCAGGATCCCATTGCCAGGATCCCTTTTCCAGAACCCCTTTTCCAAGATTACTTCTCCATGATCCCTTTACCAGGATTTCTTTGTCAGGATCCCTTTCCTAGGGTCACTTTCCCAGGATCCCTTTTCCAGCATCACAATTCCAGCATCCCTTTCCAGTATCACTTTTCCAGGATCCCTTTCTCCAGATCCCTTTCCCAGGGTCCCTTTCCAGGATCCCTTCCCAGGATCCTTTCCCAGGATCCCTTCCCAGGATCCCTTCCCAGGATCACACACAGCCCCACAGAGCCACGATCCACAGCTCCACCTCAGGCTCCTGCTGGTTTCCAAGTGTTTCCCAGAATCCCAGCAGGACATTCAGGCAGATATTTGGGATATTTGGGAGGGGCTGCCCCCATCCATCTCTCCCCATCCCGGATCCCAGCGTGTTTTCCTTGGGAAGAGCAGGGATCTGTTACTGGGGGGGTTTATCCAGCCCCTTTCCTGCCATTGCACGCTCTGGGTTTGTGCTCCCAAATTTCCCTGTGGGGTTAATGCCCCTCTGGGGGGGATGTGCTGCTGCCAAAGCCCGAGGTGGCTTTTGGGAACCAAAAGGACACCAGCCAAGCTCGCTGGTCCCTGTCCTGCCTTTCCAGCATTCCCAGTTGGAATGGGAGCCTTCAAAAGCACCTCCAGCTGTGCCTGCAGCAGCGAGGCTCCTCCATCCCAATCCCTGCTCCATGCCCCAGTCCAGCCCAAATCCCAATCCCAATCCAGACCCAGTCCAGCCCCAGTCCAGCACAAATCCAGCCCCAATCCAGTCCCAGTCCAGCCCCAAATCCCAGCCCCAGTCCAGCCCCAAATCCAGCCCCAATCCCAATCCAGACCCAGTCCAGCCCCAGTCCAGCACAAATCCAGCCCCAATCCCACCCCAGTCCAGCCCCAGTCCAGCCCCAAATCCCAGCCCCAGTCCAGCCCCAAATCCAGCCCCAAATCCAGCCCCAATCCCAATCCCAATCCAGCCCCAGTCCAGCCCCAATCCCTGCTCCATGCCCAAATCCCAGCCCCAAATCCCAGCCCCAAATCCCAGCCCCAAATCCAGCCCCAAATCCAGCCCCAAATCCAGCCCCGGGGATCGAATTGCAGCTCCCTGCAGCTCCAGAGCCAGCAGATCCCGGGAAAAGCGGTGCCAGCCCGGATCCCTTGGAAAGAGGCACAACCCAAACGGCAAAAAATGTCAGAGGGGAACAAAACAACCAAATCGCCCCTCCCCAGCCCAGGGCTGGGCAGGAGGGGCTGAACTCCGGGATTATTTACCAAGGACTGCTCCAAATCCCATTTGTGCAAAGCTGCTTAAACCCTCCTGCTCAGCCCTCTCGTTGGGCCACGTTTGCTGCCGAGCCTGGGGGGAAAAATGAGTTTAAAACTTGGGTTTTCCTTCATCCCCCCTCCTGGAGGCTGAATTTCCAGCAGGACAGGAACGTGCAGCCACCCAGGATTAAAATAATAAAGAAATAATATTAAATAACAATTTTTAAGACCTCTCACCTGCTGCTCACTGGAGCCTGAAAGGGAAATAAATGCAGATGGGAGGGGGAGGGCAGCAGATAAATCCTCATCCAAAAAAAAATCCAGCTGGGTTTTGGACTGTGGGGTTTGGATCAGGGATGTTCCCTGGCTGGATTTCTCCAGGATGAAGGGAATGGTTTTGGGGCATTCCAAGGAGTACAGGCTTTAGGTTTAAACTCCCAGGTGGAACAAACTCCACCATGTCCAGCCTAACAGCCCAGCCTTGGTTTAATTACAGAATTTTTACCCTCCTCGTTTTAATTTTGTTAAAGCTGAATTATTTTATCAAGAGAATAAAATATTTAGAGGGAAAAGCAAGATTTTCCAAGCAGGAATAAAATCCCAGCACCTGCTACACCAAAATCTGGACTTTCCCAAAGTGATGCTGTGGGCCAGTTCAGGCACTTTATTCACAAAATTTAAAAACCCTTCTTTTGAGAAGGAATAAGTAAAATCTTTCATGATTTCAGTCCAAATCTCTCAAACACGGAGTAAAACTGACCAAAATCCAAGACTTCCTGTCCACAGAGAGGCTTAAATCACATTTCCTTCCAATCTGGAGTAAAAAATTAAGGTGGGTATTTCAAAAATAATCATTAGAAATCGAAGTTTGTCTTCGCTCGTGCGAGGGAAACTTTCTGATTTTGGAAACACCAATTTCCTTATCAGTTTCCTGGGGTGAAGTGAGTGGATGAAGGCAGCTGGAATCGATGTTGCCCTGTGTTTTTCTTTAATAATTCATTTTTCCCTGCCTTTTTTCTCTCTCTCTGGAGTGTCCCAGGCTGATCCCTCTCTCTCAGTCAAGGCACCTTCTTGGGTAGAGCTTTCCAGGAAGCCTCATCCAGGGGATAAAATCAGCAGAGAAAAAAACCTGCATCAAATTAATTAATCCTAATTAATTTCCCCAGAATAACCAAACACAGGGACGGGAGGAGCTCGCTCAGCCCTTCCCTGGCACAGAATCTTCCAGAGAATTCGCCCCCCAGTCCCAAGTGCTGGCAGGGTCAGGGCTGCCACAGCCCAAAACCGAGGCTGATTTTGGGTTTTATCAGAGATTTTAGCAGCCACTGACATCCTGCTGCTCCCCAGTTCCCAAGCACATCCCCGGGGGAGCAGCCCCCAGGTCCCAAAATGATCAATTTTAGCCCCTTTTAACCTCCTGGCAAGGTTCTTCCTCTGGTCAGAAAGTTGATGGAACCAAGGATTTTCCCTTTTCCAACCCAGAGCTCTCCAGCTCTGGGGTTTGCTCAGCTCCCATTCCCTGGGAGAAAATTAATGAACCTGCCCCAAACGAGGAAAACAAATTATCCTCTCCTGGGAAGAGGGGGAGGGAGGCAGCTCCAAACATTCCTAAATAATCCAGCCCCAGTGGAAAATGTGTTCATAAAAAGAAGAATAAAAAGTGAGGGAATGCAGACAGGCAGGAATGGGAGGGAAACAGGACAACACAACTGCAGGTGATCCCACAAAAGCCAAAATCTGCTCCTCCCAATTGAATTATTTAAGTTTTTCAGCACAGCCAGGGTTATTTTTCTCTCATGATGACAAGCAGAGGTAAAGCAAGAAAATAACAGCACAAACAGAGTGGAGGTAAATAGAAGGGGGGAAAAAAAAAGCATCTTAAAGAAGAAGAATAATGGGATCAGGAAAGAGATGATGCAGGTGGGGAGAATCCAAATGGATTTTGGAGCATCCAAAATTCAGAAAGAGAAGATGAATTATGCAGGTGAGCCACAACCCAAAATTTAGACCTAAAATGTAAGGAAAATACAAAAGCAGTGCTGAGAAATGTGGATCCACTTCCCCCTTCCCTTTTGTGGCATTGCTCAGCATCCCAGGGGCACTCAGGCACGAAAATACCCTGGAACTGGAGGCACCACATTCTCAAATGCAGTCCCTGGACTTCAGTTTTGGGGAATTAAAAGCAACAACCACCAGCACTTAGCAAAACTGACATTAAAAACTCAGCGATCATCCAGCCATGGCTCAGATCTTTGGCTTTGCAGGGGCTCCAAGCCCTTTCTCAGAGCAGCATTTTTAGAGTCTATCTCATCACCACAGTGATGATTTCACAGCTTTCCCACATCCCAGAGCCTCTTTCACCAGCTCCCCCCACTGAGAACCTCTCCCTGGCACAGCCAGGCACTCTGGGATTATTTTTTTTTTTTTTCCCCAGCACAAATTAACCCAAAGCCACAAAAAGGTTCAGCAAAGAGAAGAGAAAGCTCATCAAGCAGCAGATGGTGACAGTCCTGAGCAACTCAGAGGCCTCTTCCCTGCTTGGTCTTAGCCTTAATCTAGATAAAAGCCCTCTCTTCTCTTCTCTTCTCCAAGAGCTGATTTTGCACAGTAAGAAGATGAGGGTGTTAAAATGTGCAGGGCAGGGGGAGCGCTGCTATTTTGAGACAGGGATGAGACTTCTCAAGACCCAACAGGTTCATTTATTGCACTGAATATTCCCAATTTCACCCTCCTTTTCACCTGGGGTGGCCCGTGGCCCCTTGGAAAAGAAGAGCCAATGCTCCTCAAAGTTATCTCAGTTGGGTGTGGCCCCCAAAGTAATTTTGCCAAGGTGTGCTCACCTTTCCAGGCATTTTAGGGCCAGGTTTGTGAGGTTACACCAGAGCCAAGTGCTGGAGTGAGGAAATCCAGGGGGGAATTGTGCCTTTGGGTCACCCTGAGGGTGATTCCTCCCACTCTGCCCGGAGAATCTGTGGATTCCTCATCCCTGGGAGTGTCCAAGGCCAAGAAATTAAATTGAACCCCTCTAACACATTCCTAGCATCTCCCAGGAGGTTCAACCAAACAAATCCCAAGCCTTCCACTTGCCAGGAGGAAAAGCAACCCCTCCTAGGAGCACGGAGAATTTTGGATGAGGAGCTGGCTGGACGTGGGAGGGTTTCCCATTTCCAGGAATGGAGAAGGTTGCAGCTTTCCTGGCAGCTCTCTGCAGCAGCTGAAACCCCCCAGGCCTGAGGCTGGAAGTGGCTGATTTTGGGGAAATGAGCAGAAGGAGGCCCAGAGCACCCTCCCCCTGCAGGGAGAGCAGCAGGGAGGGATGATTCCCAAAATCTCTTGGCAGCAAAGTCACATCTGGAATTGCAATCGATGGCAAAATTATCAGCAAGGCTGAGTCACAGGGAATGGGGCTGGGAGGAGGAGAAGGAGGAGAAGGAGGAGAAGGAGGAGAAGGAGGAGAAGGAGGAGAAGGAGGAGAAGGAGGAGAAGGAGGAGAAGGAGGAGAAGGAGGAGAAGGAGGAGGCAGCCTTACTAAAAGCCCCAGAGGACACAGCCCCAGCAGAGAAATCTCTCCAGCAGGAACCCGCTGCCCCTCCTGGGCTGTCCCAGGCAGCTCTGGAAGCTCTGTGCTTCCAACAACATCAACATCTGCAAGCTGCTCTCAGGAAAATCCAGCCAAAAATAGCAGAGATGTGCTGTCCTCAAGCCTCAAACTTCTGACCCCACTGAGGTCACATCAGAGCATCACACACCTACTGCTCAAAGCAGGGAATAAACCACAAAAAGAGCCATTCAACCTGACCAGAAGTGTTGGTTTCTGTGAGTTTTTGATCTCAAACTCTGATCCTGTTCAAAGGCAGCAGCTCACCCCACTCAGCAGAGCCTCACCCAGCCTGTCCCCATCCCTGTCAGCCCCCAAAAGGACAACGCTCCCCACACCCGGAGCTCTGATCCGGTGATTAAAATATTCCCAGATCAGCACAGCTCCAGCAGGGCTCGGGAGAGCTCAGGGGAGGTGACAGGGCGGGGGAGCAGCGCCTCGGTGACAGCGCTGCCACCACCCTGCGCTCCTGCAGGCAGCGCTGCCACGTCCTGCCCATCCCACCCCACCAGGAGTGGGAGCCTGGGCTCCATTTTGGGGCAGCTGTAAAATTTAGCTGCAGTTTCGCTCAGCCTGCAGCTGCAATGCCACAAATGACTGGAGGTTGGTGATGCCGCGGCGGCAGCAGCGCGTCCACCCCGGGGTGTGTCATTTACGCACTCTCAGCCCCTCGGTTTTCCACAGATCTGCCCAGATCCCGCTCCTCAGCCATGTGGAAGCGCTTCCCAAGGGATCCTGGCTTTGTCAGGGCAACCATTCCAAGGGTTCCGTGGTGCTCCCCGCGCCTGTTCGGCCACCCCAGGCAAACAAAAGCGGGCGAGTCCCGGCGGGCTGAGCTCCGGCTCCTTCCTGCAGCCACTCGGCTCCAGCACGGCACCTTTCGGCCGCTGTCGCTGTCACCAGGGTCCCTGCCAGCCCCCAGCTGGGCCAGGCTCGAGGAGATGCTCCCCTCACTCAAATCACTCCCGGCAATGCCTGAGGGGAGGGATTTTCCTCTGGAAGCTGCTCTGTGGCAGTCTGCGTCCCTTCTGCGCACGGAATGCGGGTGGTGGCACCCTGGCGATGGCAGAGCATCCTGGTGGGAGCGGCGTTCCCTGC
This sequence comes from Promerops cafer, assembly GCA_013398275.1. NCBI lineage: Eukaryota > Metazoa > Chordata > Aves > Passeriformes > Nectariniidae > Promerops > Promerops cafer. The sequence goes on from VZSE01008993.1 coordinate 13,428, forward strand.
TGGGAGCTCTCCCGTGGTTCAGGAAGGATTCCTACAAACCATTTTATCCACGCGGGATGGCGTGCCGTAAATAATTACAGGAATTTGCCTCTGTCTCCGACAGCAGCGGCTTCGCTCAGAGCGAGGGGAGCAAGGAGAGGAGCTCCCGCATCCGCCACGGCCGGGAAACGCGGGCACTGTGGCTTGAAATAAAGGAGGAGGGGTGGGGAAGCCCAAATCTCCCAAGGAACAATTAATTCCCGTTGCCTTCAGGGCAAAATTAGGCACCGCAGCTGGGTCCTGGTGAAGTCTTGCTGCCAGCAGGGATCTGAGCCATCACGGTGGAATCAGCACCCAAATACAGCTGTTGATATTAATTCTGAATTAAGGCAGACCCTGTGCTTGGCAGCCAGAACCAGCATCAGACCTGGGGGCTGAGCTTTACGGCTGTCACAGCAAATCCTCTGGAATTCCTCCTTTCATCGACAGCAGGAAATGTTTTGTCTGATTGCTCTGACCTTTGTGCTCACCAGGCTGGGCTTCCAAGGGGGGATCCACAAACCCATTTTATTCCTTACAACTTTCCTGTTCTTCCCTTTCCCTGCCTGGAAGCAAGACCTGGGGAAAACAACCTCACTCCCCAGACTTTCCCCAAGCAGCTGCTGATGTGGAATTTTTGTAATTAAGAGTTCGTCCGTGGCCTGGGACGCTGCTCAGGGGATACCTTGTGCCTACTCCGGAGTGCGAGGGCTGGGTTTGTTCTTTATTGGGAGCACAGATGGGGATGAAAGGACAAGGAATTTGGTCAGGGAGGTGTTGGGGTCTCCTGCTGTGCTTGGAGGCTGTCGGGGACACGGTGGGGAGCAGGAGTGCGGGAGGAGCAGCACGGCCGCGCTCCTGACCCCGCGGGTGTAGCGGCAGCGCCTCTCCCACTGGGACATCTCCCAGGAAAAATCCCTGTTTTCACTCCCGCGCCTGCCCTCAGCGCACAAAACCCGGGCGCTGCCAGACCCAGGCATCACCCGGAGCGAGAGACCCCTCGGGAGCACCGGGATGGAGAAACGCCGCCGCTCCAGCGATTTTCCATCCCTTCCAAAGGGAATCCGGGCCCGCCCGGGGGAAAGGACGGGCTCGTGCCGCCACCCAGCGGTGTCCGGCGGGGACACCCGGACAGGCCCAGCCGGGAGGGGACAGGGACACCCGCGAGGGGACAGAGCCAGCCGGGCGGGGACACCCGCACAGAGCCAGCCGGGCGGGGACAGGGACACCCGGGCGGGGACACCCGCACAGGGACACCCGGGAGGGGACAGGGCCACCCGCACAGGGCCAGCCGGGAGGGGACACCCGCACAGGGACACCGGGGACACCCGCACAGGGACACCCCAATCAGGGACACCCGATTACAGACCCCCCTCCGGACCCTTTGTGCGCCAGGGTCCCCGCTCCAGGATCCCCCTCCAGCCCCTGCATCCTCAGGGATCCCCCTCAGGGATCCCCGCCCCGCGAACCCCCCCGCCCCCCCCCTCNCGAGACCCCCCCAGCCCCGCCATTCTCAGGAATCCCCGCCCCAGGATTTCCCCTGCGGACGCTCAGTCCCAAGGGATTCCCTCTCAGGGATCCCCCTCCGGACCCTCTGTCCGCAGGGATTCCCTCTGCAGCCTCTCCACCCCGCGGGATGCTCACTCCAGGACCTTCCCGCAGCCCCTCTGTCTGCAGGGATCCCCATTTCAGACCCTCTGCCCACAGGAATTCTCCTCCAGGCTGTCCACAGGGATCCCTGTTCAGAAATCCCCCCCGAGCCTCTCCCTCCGCAGCGATCCCCGCTCAGGGATCCCCCTCCAGCCCCCCGAGTCCCCTCAGGGCACAGCTCCCCCTTCCCCACTGACATTCCTCAGTTTGCCTCAGTTTCCCTCAGTCCTACAAATCCTTTCCCTGCAGGAATTCCAGGCTCCTCTCCCTGACCCAGATCCACGCTGGGTTTCTCCTCATTTCCGGGCACTTTCAGGTCACCTGCACTACCTGGGACCTCACGGCGGGTTTCCTTTTGGAAATGTGCATTTTTCAGCTGTTTTCCCCCATTCCCTGAGCTTTAAGGAACACAGCCAAGCTTTCAGGAGCGTGAGGCTCCAATTTAGGGGCACATCCATTGCTCTAAGCCCCGCAGCGAGCCCTTACCCCCAAAATCACCTTTTTTTAGCCATTTGTGCCTTCTAGGTGACAATTCTGTTCATACAGGGTCCAAGGACACTGTTTTTCCATCCCTTACCTCACCTGAGCTGCTCCGGGGCTCTCATCCTTTCCCCACTGACAAAACAATCCCATGACCACAGGGAATATTTCACCACCCTCCTCACTGTAAAACCCCTTCTTGCTGGAATATTACCAGCAGGGATCCTTTAAAAAAACAAATGACGTGGAATTGAGACATTTTTTTCCTCACAAACATTAAAAAAAGCTGCTCCCTGCCTTACCTTACTCTTTTTGTCACTACTGGTTGAATCTTACTGCTATTTATTCCATCAGGGTGCCCGAATCCTGTTGCAAGGAGCTAAAAAAAAAAAGGCAGCCCAGGGAAATGTATGCTTAGATCCCAACAGCTTCTTCAAAATCCTGTAAAGAAACATCTTCAGAAGGTAAAGAACAGGGAATATTGGGTCTGCCAGGAAGCCTTGCAGGGCAGGACAGAGCCTGGAGCAGCTGGGATGATCCATGGGATGCAGTTTTTAACCATCAGTAAAAGTCACAGCAGAGCTGAAAAAGCCCTTTAAACAGGAGAAACACAAACCAAGCTGTCCCAGCACCCCAGGAAAAGGCACAGCAAGGGGCTGGATCAGTGGAGAGCCTCTGCAGGGCTCTGAGGGACAGGGATCACTCAGGAATGGGGCTGGGGGAAGATCCCAACCCAGCCAGATCCCACCTGGCTCATTTTGGGAGCTGAGCTGTTCCCAGCCCGGGCTCAGACACCTCAAGGTCAGGTCTCAGACTGCACCCAAAAAAGTTGGCAAAGGCTGAGAGAAAGGCCCCACAGTGGATCCTTTGTGTGTGCAGCTCCTGAGGATCTCCCAGGACAGTGCTGGGGCTCAGGAATCCAAATTTTGGTGACAGCAGACAAGTCCCAGGAGTTAAACAGAAACAAGGCCTGCTATCTTCAGCCACAGATTGATTTTCTCCCTGCCAGGCAATTCATCACCAGCAAGGTTTTGATGAGTGCTGGAGGGAAAAAGAGAACTTACAACCCAAATTCAATTTCATTTTGCTGCAGATTTTTCCCTGATTTCCTCCTGTGCTCCACATAATTTTGGTTGATTTATGAAACTTCTGCAGCCACCGGGCCGTGGAAATAAAGACAACAAGGATAAACTTCATAGTTTTTATTCTGCAAAGCAATATGCACATCTTACAAACACAAAAATTAATCTAGGAGAGAAATGTCATTTCCAAATCAGCTATTAACCATCATGCAACAAGACAAGTGAAATGTAAGAACAAAACAAAACAAAAAACAAAAAAACAGCCATCTCGAACCCTACAATCACCTGCAGAGGGTTGAAACCAAGGCTCAGATTTTCTATGTAATGCCAAAGAAAATGAAAAAAAAAAAATGAAAAAAAAAAAAAAAAAAAAGAAAAGAAAATGGCAGCTTTCTAAGAACAAGAAAACACGTACAAATAGAATCAAAACTGATTCAAGTCATAGTTAAAAAGAAAAAAGAAAACAAAAAAAGGAAAGATCAATATGATCTGAACTTTAATATTAAGTTTTAACTCTTCTGTTTGGCTGCATTTAACTTTGTACATCGCCTGGGAACAATCCAATATTCCTCAGCATTCCAGCATTTTGGCCTGCTGGGACACCCTGCAGTAGAGGGGGCAAAAGGATGAACTAAGGCCAAAAAAATCCAACTCTCCAAAGTTCTCCCTTCTGCATTTGTGGGTCACAATCTTTAATATTCCTGGGGGGTGCAGAAAGTGGGGGAGAAGTTGTCAAGCAGGCTCCTTTCATTCCCAAATGGTTTCCCCAACAGCCCAAATTCCAGCTGGGACGTTTGGAGTTGGAATTTGTTGAAGGATTTGCTGGAGGAGTCAGGTGATGTTGGCTGGGGTTTGGGTATTTCCAGGATTTGCTCTCTCCCAGTCCATCTCCTGGTCCTGCCTTTGGTCCCCAGATCAAGCCACCCTCAGAGGCAACTCTTGGAAGGCTGGGCTTGTGTGATTTAGGAACAGCTCAGGCTGGGATTTAGGAACAGCCCAGGAGAAGCTCCTGGCCTGTTTCACTTCCCTGCCTCATCCCAGGGAAGCAGCAGCAGCCCACAGCAGCATCAGGGGAAAACTGGGAGCTTCTTTTTATCCCTAAACTTCAAACCAGGCCATCTCTAAAGCTTTGCCTTAACATTCCCTGGAGGAAAACATGTCAGGGAATCCCACTTAAGGAACTGAAATTGCAGGAGGAAACTGTTCTGAAGGAAACTGTGACTGTTCAAACACCCTTAAGACTCGAGAACTTACTGAAGTCCCAACACACACAGACCAGGAGTGGTGTCTGCAGGGAATAAACTGGGAATTTTATGCCAGCATCTCTGAGAGTATGAGATTCTCACTTGGCTTTTTTCTTCTGTGGAGTCTGGAGCAAAAGGAGGAGGAAAAAAAGCCTGGAGGGATGGATGAATGGATGAATGAATGAAGGCAGAGCTGTCACACCACCTGAGGAGAAAGCTGGGAGAAAAGTGAAAAGTCAATTAAGGCAACCAGTAAGATTTAAAAGCAGTGGTGGAAATGTCTGCAGGAAGGGCCTGACCCCTGGAATAAAGGAGGCTGCTCAAGGAAGCAGGAAGGAAAACCAGCAAAAGGCAGAATGAGAAATGCACAGAATCAAATCTCTGAATGAAGAATGGACACAGAGAACAGAAGGGGTTTCACTGGGTGGTTTCTTTGACCTTCCTCACAAGAGCCCCACTTTTGTGGCCATTTTCCCCTGAGTGGACAGCAGTAAATGGCAATTTAATGAATTTAATGGGCCAGAGCTCAGCAGTGCCATTGGCAGCTGCCCCTCAGAGCTGCAGGCACAGCCCCAGAGTGAAGCTCTGCAACAGACTCTGGGATCTCTTTTCCTTTCACTCTTTGCACTTGCCCAAGGCTGTGCAGAGCCCCAGCAGGCTGTTAGCACAACACATCTTTTTATTAAGTTTCACTTTCTAGAAAGAAAAGAAAAAAAAGAAAAAAAAAAGTTTACAGACAGCTGCTCTGCAGCAGAGACACACAATCCTGGCTGGAGGGCTGGGGATGGGAGGCCAAGTGGAAAAGTTTTCCAGATAGTCTCTGTGCTGACTGGTTCTCTGGCATTCAGCAAGCCAAATGAAATACCAAAAAAAAACAAACCAAAAAAACAGACCGAAACAAAAAAATCAAACAGATCTTTTCAGTAAGTAATAGTTTAAAATGGGACTTCACTTCTTAATTTTTTTACTATGAATAAAAGCACAAGTTTGTCCTAAATACAGCACTATTAAAATGTGAATATGTATTTTTTTTTTTTCTTCCAAAAGAGAAAAAAAAATAATCTAAAACGTTGATATCTTTTCTTGCAAGCAAGGAGCAAATGGAATAAAGTATTAGGCCACACAAACACACATTGAATTCATGTTGTAGATTGGTGGCTTTGGAAATGCAGGATTATATCAAAGGTGCATACTTGGTTCAAACACACTGTACAGATTGGGCAAAAAACCAAACATCTCTTGGTTGGTTTGAGACACTTGCAAAGGCATCTTCACCTGCCCAGGTGCAGCTAGACAAAAATCTCTGCCTCTGTGGAACCTCTTCACTGGAGTTATCTACACCAACATGGGGCTGTCCACAGGCAGGGCCGGGGGATTCCGACCACGCCACGGGACAAGCACATCTGCTCAGAATTACTCTGGATATTCTGCTTTTATAAATATGTACAAATCAATTACAGGCACTTTGAAATGTCTTTGGTTGGAATAAACCAACATTGCAAGGTAATGGATTCACAGAGTGTTAAGACCCAGGCTGGGTTCAGCAGGCAATGGTTTCGGTCGTTTTCGGGAGAAGGAGAGGGGGGTTTTATGCTTCTGACAAAGCAACCTGGAAAAAAAAAAAAAACAGAGGAAAAGAAAATATTTAATTAAAGGCAAATTCTTAATCCTGTAACAGTGATATGATTTATCTCTGTGAGCTGGCAGAGCTGTCCTTGACTTTTCAAATAAAGCTTGGAAAGTCTGACTCGGAAAGGAAATCAAAGCGAGTCCGAAATTCTGTACTTGGCAAAAAATCAATAGAATGAAAGTCCCAAACCACCCAAAACCAAAAAAACTCCACAAAAAACACCCCAAACCAGCTCAAACTACAAAATATCATTAAGATCAAAAGGTGTCAACACTGGCTTCCTACTTCTCAATTAAATATATTCATATATTTAATTAAGGCAAACTGCAGGTCCCCAAGGTAATATTGAACAATGATTCTTTCAACAGCTTTGTTACTGTTTTTAACTTAATTCTGATGAACAACCTTTGGAATTCATGTATTGTGTTTAACTCAAGGTTTTCAGTCTGTTGTGGTAAAAGATAATGAATAAATAAAGATTTAATGCCACCTATTCACTGCTTCACACAAAACAGTTCAAGCAACACCAGAATTATGGCAGAAGAGTCGCAGCCCAGCACTTCCTGAGCTGCAATAATCCATTCCTGGAGGACAGAAATCTCATTTTGAGGATCTCCAAAGCACTTGTGTGGATTTTATAACCCCCACCTGCACTGTCCTCAGTGAAACACCCACGTCTCTCTGGAAGGCAATTAAACCCCCATCTCCAGAGACAAGAAAAACCAGTCTGTCCTCTGTCCAACAGGAGCTTTTCTCTGCTTTCTTATCAGAGTGAAGATTTTGTTACCACACACTCACCTTTTCAGAGCAGAATTCTGTGTTGCTTTGCCTCAGTTTGCTTGGTCTGCCTTTAATGACTGCATAGCAGAACATTGTAATCACCATCACAAAGAGGAAGTAACTGGTGTGCATGAGGTGCAGGTTTATTAGAGAGCGATCATCCTGCACACAGAAAAGCAAATTAAAACCATTTACTGACTTAGCATTTGATATTAAAGCAATGATTACCAGGTCAACCCAGAAATTACTTCACTAATCAACTTTCTCCCCTTTACACAGCAATGGATGTGATTCCTCATTGTGGCACAAAATGTTTCTTGTGTAAAAAATCTGTGTTATGGATATTTTTCCAAAATATTGGCAGAGGCTTTTGTGAAATGATTTCAAATTATAAATGGTGGTTATTAAGAGCTGTGAGGCACGTGGATGAAGATCATCAAACCCATTAGGGTGGAGCATTCTCAGCCCTCACACCACACAATAAACCAGCAGCAAAAATGACAATTTTAGGAACCGTATTCAATGAAACCAGAGCTAAGCATTTACTGAAAACACCAGAGAACAGCCCAGCACTTACATCTGGAACTATAACAGTTAGTTTGGGATTTAAAGCATGGTAGACCTTCCCAATTGCTCCCTTGTAACACCAGAAGGGGTTGTAATCCTGGGCATATTTTGTGTTCGAGTCCCTGGCCGTGGTGAAGATCTTGTACCACAGAGTGGCATTGCTGTAGGTTTCAGGAACACAATGTGGTGGCTGACTGCAATAAAACAGAAATAATCAGCACTCTGAAATGTATTTTCCATGTTCAACCAGGACAACTTTTCTTCTCAAAACATGGTTTTAGTTTGGGCCTTCCAAAGCAACAACAAAACCCCAAAGTTTAAGTTAAAAACCCCCGAAAGCCACACGATTGCTACACTAAACTTAGAATTTAACTGCATGTTGTTGCACTAAGCCAACATCCCACAGCTTAATTGGAAAAATACTGGTTTTCCTAAGGCTTCCCACAGCCTGGGGCTCTCCAGGTTGGATGGAACAGTGTCAGGGAATCCAGAGAAGACAAAGGGAAGATATTTTGGTGAAGGCAAAGCTGCCTTTGCCTTGTGCTGATCTTTTAGCAGGGAAGAGGGTAAGAACCTCAGTGTCAAATCTCATCTCTGAAACTCAGTTATGGGGTAAATTCCTTAAATTTCCACGGATTCTCTGGCTCCCAGTGAAGTTTAAATCACAGCTGAAAGGCAGGCATGGGCCAAAAAAATCTCCAAGACAGCAGAGGTTTTGAGACAAACGTTTTACCGTGGGGGAAGGAGTGCAAGGACGTAATTTCCATGATCAACAGGAATTTTCAGGAGGAACTAACAACTCAGAGGAATGAATGAGCCAGGCAGCAGCCCCTGGAGGAGAGCTGCACTTACACTGTGACTGGGAACACGTTGCTGGCTGCTGTCACAGTCATGCAGGTGGTGAACACAACCTGCTCGCAGTGACCGTGCAGGACACAGTCATCAGAATTCCAGGCAGCTGGCAGGGTGAAGGTGATGTTGATTTCCTCGTGGGATTCTCTGCCTTTGAGAAAGAGAAAAGGAAAGCTGGGTTTTGGTTCACAAAAGTATCTGAGCAACAATCGCTGGGGTAAGGAGAACACACAAATGATTAAGGCAGGAAGGAGTCATCCCGGACCTTTGCAGGCAACAAAGAGAGCAAAAAGAGAAGTTAAACCCCAAAACAAACCACAAAATCCCCCAGCTGCTGCTCTTTCTAATCTCTCCCACCCCAGAACTGGGGTCATCAGGCTGCTTTCAGAAATTAAAAACTCTTTGTAAATGAATTCATGCATGTTCACAGACCTTTATTAGAAAAGCCTTTCTCCCCCTAAGAACTTTGTTCCTCATCTGTTTTTTCTGATGCTCACTTTTCAGACTGGAGATATTTGTGTGGAGAAAAAGGTGTCAGCAGATACTGAACTGCACATTAAGTCACATATGGTAACTCCACGTGGAGAAATTCAGACTGAAAATAAATCCAGGCTGCTGCAAATGGAACCTGCATCTGGTAGCTCTCAAAGCAGCAACAAAATAACAACAGAAAACACAGTAATGCACCTGTGCAGCTATGGGCAATGTCTCCCCACAGGTTCAAGACCTTCAACGTTATTATAAAATGCAATTCTGGCTGAAAGCTAAAATACAGTGAGGTTCTATTATCAATTTCTATTAATGCTCTACGAACTCCTGTCAAAACTTCCTGGCAGGCAGCCAGAGAGCAGATTGGTCTCTGCACACCACAGAAACCATAATCATCTTATCTGGTGCTGTTTGTGATATTAAAGCTGAATCACTTATGCATTTTAGATAAACTAGAATTTTTTAGACACCATAATACTCTCTACTGCATCTATGTCACATTTGAAATGTCAGTTGAGGACTTGATGGATCAAGACAAAACTAAAGAGAGTCACTGTTTGGAATTTTGCTGGCTTAAAAATGACCTTCCATTGTCATTAGTTTTAATCATTTCAAACTGCCAAGCCTGATCTTGGCACACCTGCAGGTTCTTTTCCATTCTGAATGCAGGGAAAAGTTCCTCTAACAAACAAGAGAAGGGCTCCATAGAGGAATAAACTCACAATAAATCTGGGAACACATCTGTGTTCTGTGCATATGAGTTATCTCACCCAGAATAAGCTGGTAAATTTTTATTTGATTATATAGTTATCAAAATAATATAATTATTTGGAATCATAGAATGGGTTGGGTTGGAGGGGACCCTAAAAACTATCTTGTTTCACTCCCCTGCCATGGGCAGGGACACCTCCCACTATGCCAGGTTGCTCTAAGCCCTGTCCAACCTGGCCTTGGACACTTCCAGGGACGGGGCAGCCACAGCTTCTGAGTACTCATCACCCTTACTATAAAGAATTTCTTCCTAATATTTAATCTAAACCTACTCAGTTTCAGTTTGAAGCCAATCTCCCTGTGAAAGGTTACAAAAAAACCTCTAAAAGCCAACTGTAACCTGGATTTTTAGAGGTCCAGCCTTGCCTACCTGAAAGTCCAATCTGGTGCCCAAAAATTGTGGAGCTGAGGTGTGTGACATTGCGAGAGTATCCCCCAAAAGGTCTGAGAGGGTCCAGGGTCAGCGTGATGGTGACAGAGATGTTGATGGGACCAGAGTCCTCGAGGGTCTGTGGGGACTGCGTGGAAGACCTGGCCTGCCCGCTGGTCACGGTGCTTTCTGGAGTTGTGGTGTCGTTGAGGAGGTGCTTCAAGGTTTCATTCTCAGATATACAGAAGTCCAAATCATTAAACCTCAGGAGGAAAGTATTCCAGTCCTTAAAACAAAGGGGGAGATTTCAAGCCCATGAGGGAGCTCAGACTCGCTCGGTGCCGTCCCGCCCGCTTCCAGGCCACTGAACGAAAATCACACGGCTCATAAAGCAACACAAACACCACCAGGGCTGGCTCAACAACAGCAAAGTTGTTTGTAGAAGTCAGATGGGTTCAATCCCAGCTCCCTCTCCTGAGCTAGAAAGGAAACCTGGTCTGTTCTCACCACGCTCCGGGGTGAGCGGTTTCTGCCGAGGTTTCCCTCGTTACAGGACAGTGCTGAGGGAAGAAGTTCCCCAAACCAGCTAAGTGACCCTAAATAACAAACTGAAAGGTTCCTAGCCACAGCAGGGAAGGCTCCTAGCCACAGCACGGAAGATCCAGGACAGATGATTTGGCCTTTATATCCTTGATATAAAGCAAGACTGACAAACACTCACCCCAACAGCCCTTCTGAAAGTAAAATGGAGACACACCCCCCCCTACAACTCTGGGGAAAAAAAAATTAACCTCAGGCATGCTTTCCAAATTAACATCATTTTTGCACGTACCTCTGTCATTTCTGGTGATTTGATCTCCTTGATTTTGAAGAAGTAGCCCAGTGTCAGGAAGGCGATGGCCATGGCGCTCACGCTGATCATAAAGACCACGAGCGGAGGGCGGCTGCTGATATAAACCTTCAGGTTCTCCAACAGGTTTATGTAGAACATTATTCTGATTGTTCACCTGAGGGGAAAGAACATTCCAAAAGTCTGACAGAGAGAAATGGGATGGTACCCAACACTGAGATTCAGTTCCGTGGCTGTGCTGTTCGCTGAGCGCACAGCGTGTGCCTGAAACACAGCAGCGATCAGAACGGGCTCCACATCACCTTCCCAGGGCCTCAAAGTGCCAGCTGGGAACAGATTCTAAGGAATGAGGGCTTCCACCACAGCCCAGCATTGCTGATAAGTAATAAACCCAGTTCTTGTCTTTCCCCAGGCAGGGTATCACTGCTACATTTTAATGCCAGCAGTGTCTGAATGCAGCAAGCTACAAATCCAACTTTGCACATCCTTTGAAAACCGGGGCTGGAGCCTTAAGGATCCCTCTTAACCCCATCCCAAATGCCTCTATTTTCAAAGCAGGATCTGAGAAGCAGCCCTACATTATTTTAGGCTTTTGCATCAAGAATCCTATGGGCAGAAACACTCAAAAATTGCATTAAGGTGGAGGCTGGAAGACTGCTGGTCTTTATTTAATTGTTGCAGGATCTAGAATTTTTTGTTCTGTCTGTAAGCAAAGCCAGGACCTTACACACTGAGCAAATGTCCCGAGTCATTAATTTTTGCCCCAAATATAATATTTTGTTTGCTTCCCCACCTGAATTTTTATCTGCAGAGCAAAAAAGGCCCAAATTATTTTATCAGCTTCCCTGCCTCCACTGCCAGGGAAAAGCAAACAGCCCGGTGTTAAAGGGCAGCCTTGTGACATCTCCTTCAGAAGCTCCACAAGGAGGAACTCCAAGCCAACCTTTATCTTTGTCTTACCTAAAATCCTGGCTGAAAAGGCTTTTAACCCCAACTAAACCACCAAGGCAGGAGCTGCTCCCAGCAATGTGCTGCTGATCTCCAAAACTCCGAGGGAAAGGCAAAAAGAATTCTGTACTGCAAAGATTAAAGTTGGAACATCCATGGAGATCTGATGACATTTAATTAAAGCAGGGACTGCTCCTGCAGGTCAGGGTGATTCCCACTGACTCCCACCATTGTCATTTACAATCCAGGTGTAGCAGGGCTGAAAAGTGGCAGCTCTGAGAATGAGAGAGGCACAGGGCAAGGCAGGGAGGGATCTGCGATGTGATTTATTGATTTACAAGAAAACAAAAGAAGGGTAAAGGACAAGCACTCAGACAAAGCCCTTTTCAGAGTCCACAGAGTACAATGATCCCAACTTCCTTGTGTATACTCAGGATTTTACTGGCAGGAATGCTTCAGTTCCTGTTAACAGAAAATATTGACAGAACCTGCAAAAGTGCCCCGGAAAGGGGAAAATGCAGCTCAGGGAGAAGAGACAGGTGCAGTGCCAACAACACAACCCTGGGCTGTGCCTGCTGACTCCCCACTCGCTCTCCTGGCTGAAACCTGCTGAGACAGAGCTCTCCAGAGCTCAAGATCACAACCTAGCTTTATTATTTTGCACCATCAACCCCTTTCCATCCACCCTGCAAAGCCCAGGAAGTTTTTCTCAGTGAGAAGTGGGTGCTGTGAACATGTCTGCAAACCCAGAGTGAAAAGCAGGGAAAGGAGAGGGAAGAGAGGGAAAGAAAAGGTGATGAGAAATGTGCACCTTACCAGAACTTTGTCCCAGAGCAGCTGTGGCACAGCCAGCCAGGCCAGGGGAGGTGGCAGAAGGCAGCAGGGACAGGGAAGGGAGAGCTGGGGCTGGCAGGGATCATGCTGGGAATGATCCGCCCTTCTGCACGTTCTGCCTATCTTGTCCCTGGCAGCAAATTCCTTAAAAGAGCCCGAGTTAAAAACCCCAAATGCTCCATCCAGAAGCAAAATCCCAAACACTCCTTCTGGAAACATGGGAGACACATGTGGAGATGGAAGGAGATCAAAACCTAAAGCAAAAGCAGAGTTGTAGGCAGTGTCCCCTCCTGAATTTCCTTTAGGAAACAACACAGCTGCAGAGTTTATTGCATCTTTTAATCAGGGCTGAGTGTCACCCACAGCACATCCAGGGCTGGAATTCCTTTTTTAAAGGGGTTTCCAACAGCTCCATTAGAATTTGTTTACCACAGGCTCTAAAACCAGCCATAAAAAATCCGGGATGTGCTGAAAATCCTACACAGAGAAATATTCGGGCTAATATTTTTATGTAAGAGATCACCAGCTTTTAAGTGCCAGTTGTTTAATATGCTGCCATAACTCACTGGCTTTGAAAGCAATTAGAAAATGCCATAAGCTGCAGTTTCCGAGGAGTAATGTGCCTTTGGAGCATTTGGGAGGGAAAAGGGAACAACTGTGGAGTTCAGGACTGGAGCTGACATGAAAATAGCAATGGGGGAAAGCAGAAGGATGAATGTTTCCATGCTGCTGCCTGAAGAATTACTGATTTTTTAATCAAAGTACTTAAATAACTTTAATTTTCACGGAATTTGTGATCCAGATCAGTGCATTACATCAAAATGTCTATGGATTTTCAGGGTTCCTTAAACCCCTCTCTGCTGAGAATTACATTGCATCCCAATTCTTCTGCCAGCTCTTGTAACTAACTTCCTCCTCCATGTAAATGAATAACTTTAAGAATATAATTTAAACTTTTATTTCTTGTTCACAGAGTTAAAAAACAAAAAACAACAAACCAAACAAAACAATGCTTTTACCTCCTGGCAGGTCAGGCAAGCAAGATCAGATTTCACTTTTTAGGCAGATAAATAATTTAGTGAGTGGCTCTAATGACTGCTGCTGCCTCTCTCCACTCCAGCAAAGCCTTTTAATACTTGGTGCAATAAAAATCTCCCCAGTCAGACTAAACAAGGAGCTCAAGAATGAGAACTGCCAGGCTGGAACATTGGCCAGCAGCTCCAAGGTGATTGCTGGCTAGTGAGGGATGTTCAGCAGGAGTTACAGCTGCTGGAACTTGCCAGGAAACCCTGGAGATGTTGTGCTCTTAAATCAGCATCTACAAACCCAGGGAAAAAGACCAAAATGGTAAAGGGTAGAAATACAACAGTTTAATCTGTCAGAGTGCCAGGGAAACACAGAATTGAGCAGCCAACTGAAAAGCAAGAAAATATTCTACAATTTGGGGAGTTTTCCTCCAAAACAGCTCCTGACAGCAACCTCAAAGGAGCAACGTTGTGAATTCCTCTCTTTTTGTGTATGAAAGAGTGTGGAAAAGGAAGCTGCTGAAATACACTGATGAGTTTTTTCAAGGCTAAATTGCAAACAAGGAAAATCTTGAATTCACTTGCAAAGACCAAAAAGTCAATGCAATGAGTCACAGCTGAAGTATTAAATTCCCATTTGGAGGCTTAATATCAAAGGAGCTGAATTCCTAAGAACAATAAAACCCCCATATGCTGTTCTAAAGCAGGTATTGAAAGCAAAACTGCAGTTACCAAAGTGAAAAAAAACCAAAACCAAACATGAATTTTAAAGAGATCAAAGTAGTTTGACATTTTTGTCAATAATATCAACTACTACCCTGCCACTAGAAAGCCTAAAATGATGGAATTTCCTCACAGATATTTCCCCTTCTTGTTGTGCAGGCAAGGTAATCACTCTAGAGGAGGGCTTTAAATGTAAAACCACCACTGAAATATCCTAAGGAGGAAAAGTGGGTGGAGGAGAAAGGCAGGAGGCAGCAGTGCCTATCCCAGCACTTCTCCTTTAGGATCTCACAAGTTTTTCAATTCTCAATATCTCATTGCAGAGAACAGTGTTTAAATTGAGCTGTGCAGCTCATAAAATAAATCAATTGTATTTTCAAAGGTGCCCCACTACCAGGAGTGCAAAGGGGTTAGGAAATGGGTCAGCTCAGGGTTAACCACTTTGAAGGAAAATTATGTTGTGTGCCAAAGGAATATTTACAAATACAAATCAAGGAAACCATGGGAAAGCAGCCAGAAGTAAATGCAAACAAAGCAATGGTGTTCATCTCAAAGTGCCTCTCCTTTAACAACAATAAACAGCAGCAGGTACCAAAATCATCTTTCATTTGGTATTCTTCTCTTCAAATTTGATGTCTAAGAGTGAAAATAAAGCAAAATAAAAATCAGAGTTGTGTGAGCTGGGGCTGGTGCTGGTGCTGTTCAACATCTAAAAGGGTGGCAGGGACATGGGGTCAAGCCTGGCAGTGACACCAAGCTGTGTGGGAAGGGATCTGGACAGGCTGTAGAGGTGGCTCTGGGACAACCTGATGAGGTTCAAGACCAAGTGTAAGGAAGAGTAACTTTACCATCCTGATATCTGGGGCAAACAGATGTGTTAGGATCTACAGCAGCTTCAGATAATCTTTTTAGGAAGTGTGGATCCCTGTGGGATGAAATTGCACAGCCTAAAACCCTCCCCAGGAGCAGCAGGGCAGGCAGGCAGGAGGAATTCACCCCGGAGGAATCCTCCAGGGCTCTGTCCAGCTGAGCCTCTTCCCCTCCTCCTGGCCTTCAGCATGAACAAAATAAACCAAAATCAGCAACCTCCTAGGAAATGCCAGCAGATTTCTCCACAGCACAGAGGGAGGGAAGCAATCAGGGCGTGTGGAGGAGGAAACTGCATGAAAACATCACCTTGGGTCCTTGAATCCAACCAAATATAACCCCAAGAGCAGCAGCCAGATGTGCACAAACACATCTGCTCCAGTGGGAGATAAGGGGAATTGGCTCAAGGCAGGCAGTGGTTTATCAGTTTGCTGAGCTGTTTTATTCACAAATATGTTTACTGATAAAAAACTCCACATTTTCCTGGAGCCTGGAAGCTGAAAATGGCTTTGCATACGCAGAGAGGACACTGCACAGGGCAGGAGGGGAACAGCACCTGGAAATGTGGAAAAGGACATTCCTTCCTCCTGGCATCCTGATAAAGGATCAGGATGCAGAATGTAAACAAAAACCAGGGACTTGCACGAACAGAAAGAAGCAAACGCTTCATACTTGCATGAAATGTTTCTTTTCACCTCTCAAAACACTTTTCAAAGCTTAATTAATAATTTCAACATCCCCAGGAGAGGCACGAAGAGCAAACATTTCGGGTCTGCCCATGAAACAAAGCCAAGGAAGGGAAGTAATTTGGTGAGTGATAGAAAATTTTAAAGATCAAATTGAGACTAAATTTCAGACACCCAAATTCCTGACTTCAACTCCCTATAAAGACAGAAAACTTTAAATAAAAGGTCAATGATGTAAAAAAAAAAAAAAAAAAGGGAAAACAAACATTACTTAATCTGTGCATGACAGCCCTTCCCAACAGACTTGTGTTGTTCAAAAGGTCTGGTGGATTCACCACAAGCACCTGAACTTTGTGCCAGCTGATACTCTGGGGACAGCAAAGTTGATTTCCATTTCCCACTGGAAGAAAAATTCGTGCAGAAACAGACAAACCCAAGTTCCAAGTATTTTTTTATATGCTCTGAGTTCTTAAAAATGATGAATGAGAAAAGCGAAGGAAAGTTAAAAGTCAGGAAGCAGAAACAGAGAGAGGAAGCTTTTTTCCCCTCAATGAACCCTGAATTCTGACTTTTGTTATAAGTGAAAAATATCATTTAAAACATACCCAGCTGTAAAATCGAAATGAACTCAACCTCTGGTTGAAAATCAGACATTTTGGTGCCAAACTTGAAGCAGGCATCTCTGTCTGCCAAGAGCCTGTGCCATGGGAACGAATCCACCTCCATCTAAAAGAGCTCATGGGCATTTTTAAACCCTTCAGCTCTTCCAGGTCCAAGTCATGACTTCCAACGTGAGTTACCATAACCCAAATCACCCAGACTGCAATAAAACACACAATAATAGATAAAGGACTTTGAATTTGTATTAAAAATGCTATTCTGGTTACTGCTGCTTAGCATGAGAACCTGGGAGAGGAAAGGAAAAGTAAAATTATTCAATTTTACAGGATCTTTAAAGATCCATGAGAAATCAAATTCTATGTTTACTGAACTGACAGCAGCCAGAAATACAGGATGGCTTTAACCAAGAAGTAAGAAAATTCTCAGTAACTGTTCAACAATCAGAAACTGGTTGAGTGACCGGTTCAAGGTTAATTGTTGACTTCATTAAAGCTACTCATTAAGGAATGTGGGACCCAATTCAGCAGTGAAAGTGCAGAGAAATGGCAGGAAAAGGCTCTTCAGTCTGTAATGAGAACTGTGAGGAGACAGGGATGCAGACAGATACACAGCTTGAATCCCAAGCAGAAAAATGACTGACAAGCTGAGGAAACAGCAGCTTTGGGGAATGGCAAATTCAGAGTTTGGGTGTGGAAAGAAGGGAGAGAAGCAGCAAAACAGCCAGTGGCCACTGATGGAAACAGAAACAGCAGCAAAACCAACTGAAATGAGGGAGCTGGGCAACAGCTGAGATATCAAAGCTATGGCTGGAATATTATCATGTCTGTGTGCTTCACCCCCACTGCTCAAAGGAAACAGGACCTCAGCTTGCTCAGCCCCAGCTGGGTGAGCTCACTCTCCCTTTTACAGATTAACAAACCCCCAAATGCCAAGGCACACAGACGTTTTCATCCAAAACAAAACCTGGGAGTTCTGAGCCCTGGGAACCAGCTTTATTCACAGGTCAGGACAGTGTTAGAAAGAAAATGAATTCCCACCCAGCCATGCTTTGGGTAAGGGGAGCTTTGGGAAAAGCAACACAATTCTGACACCAGCGAGTTTCATTAATAATTTAG
The DNA here is from genome assembly GCA_013398275.1 of Promerops cafer. Classification (NCBI taxonomy): domain Eukaryota; kingdom Metazoa; phylum Chordata; class Aves; order Passeriformes; family Nectariniidae; genus Promerops; species Promerops cafer. The sequence continues at coordinate 31,030 of VZSE01008993.1, forward strand.
GGCTCGATTGATAAAACAGCTTCATTTCTACAAAACTGTGATGTTATTTAACAAAAAAGAAGATTATCCCAGCTGCCAGATCTGCAGGATCAGCTCAGGGGGTGCTGCAGGAGGGGTGCTGGATGTGCCAGGCTCTGTCCCTGCTGTCCCCAGCTCACGAAGGACACCCAGCTCTGTTTGTCCCCTGCCCTCAGCTGGGCACTCTCAGAGCACAGGGACTATTTTGTTTTATCAGGTGGCCTTTCAAGCGGAAAAGAAGAATCACATTCCACCTGAGCCACTCCTCAAATCACGGCAGGTAACAAAGCTACCCAGGGCTTAATCCTCTCTGATGGCCGGGGTCAGGGAGCGTTTTTCAGCCACAATTCAATATTATCTGTGCTCGGGCTGCCACAAAAGTTATCTCTGTGCTGTGCACACCTGCTGAGCAGGAGCTGGAGCGCAGCCATCAGCTGATCATTCCCAGAGAGCCGGGCAAAGGCAGGTGCAGGGAAGTGGCAGCAACTCACCCGGTGAAAGCAGAACCGCCGTGTCCTGCCCAGAGGCACAAGGATTCATTGGGGAGTATTTCCTGCAACTCAGCCCTCAGGAAAACGCAATAATCGTTCACCACAACACTCAGGCCCAGGTTTTCTTCCCCACCACGTTCTTCCAGCGGCCAAACTTTGGGGAAGTTCAGCGAGGATGTGGAGAGCAAACCTTAATGAATCCTTATCTATGCTCCAGATTTATCTACCGGTGCAAATTTACCTGGATAATTCCACCTCCAGAGCTAATCCTGTAAATTAATTTCCCCAAAGACAAACTCTTGAAGAGCAAACAAAGAGAAGAGCGGGGAAAACCCAACCCAGCTGGGCTATAATGTATTTTTTCCTAGGATGATCACGATCCACGGTTTGGATTTAACGGCAGGGATGGAGCAGCCATGTTCTAGGCATGATGCACCAGGAATTTTGTTATTAAAACCATCATGAGACCATTAGTCAAGTTAAACCCCCCCAAAAAAGTGTAAGAGGATGAAATATGGGTGTATAGAAAATTGGGGAAAAAAATCCCAAAACAACCACACAGAAAAAGCCCAACGCAGGAATCACCGTTCAGAGGCTATTTTGAAACACAACTATTCTTAGTGCTACAGAAATTATTATTTTTCACTGTTGTTTTTTTTTCCCCTACTACGACGCCACGCATACAAACTTCAAGCTGACGACCTTTCCCAAAATAATTCTTTTCTGTAAATAATAAAAATAAACCAAGGCTACAACGCCCCAGCAGAGCCAAACCGCCCCGAACCCAGCCGGGACCCGGGGCTCGGGGGCAGCGCACCGATGCCCCGGCCCGAGGCTCCCCGGGGGCTCTCCCACTGCTCCCCCCGCTCTCCCCGGCCCCGGAGCGGCCTCACGGCGACCCCATCCCCCGGCAGAGCCGCCCCCGTCCCCTCCTTACCGGCGTCCGCGGCGGGGCTCAGGCCCCCGGGCCGGGCGGGGCTCAGAGGCGGCGGCGCTGCCGTGCGGGCGGGCTCTGCACCATCGTCCTGCCCTGCCGGGGCTGCGGGCACGGGCGGACGGGCAGCGGGGAGAGAGGCCGCTCCCCGGGCAGCCCCGGGCCGGACACACGGACAGGCCCCGGCACCGGGCCCCGCCTCCGCCGCCGCTTCCGGGCCGCAGCCCTGACCCCTCACCCGCCGACGGTGGCGCGGGGGGGACAAGATTGAGGCGGCGCCGGCAACGCGGGAGGGGCCGGGAGCGGCACCGGAACAGCACCGGGAATGGGCCCGGGAACAGCACAGGGAATGGGCCCGGGAGCGGAATCGGGAACGGGCCCGGGCCCTCACCGCGGTCTCTCCCCGGGCCCAGCGCCGCAGCGCCGCGCTCCCCGCTCCAGCCTCCCTCAGGATGGTCCCGCCTTCCCCCTCCCCTTTTCCTCTAAAAACTATCCCAAAACATCTTTTTCGTTATGTTTCCTAAAGGCGCCCAATACCTCAAAGTGTTCAGGGTTAAATCCTTAAAGCACACAAGCCTTCATTTACATTTATCGTGATAAATAATAATATCATTGTTTTATATTGCGTTATTAGATATTACTATTATTAAGAATTAGTATTATTAATGGTATTACAATGATGATGTTTCCATGAGGATAATATGAAGTTTGGTGAAGCTGTTTACTGCAGCAGCCCCAAGAGGATCAGAAAGGTCAGAAAGCCCCGTGGCTTCCAAAATGACAGCACTGAATTAACGAGCGATAGTCACAATTAATGACTCCAGCATTTCCCCTACGATACCTTCCTTACCAAACGAAATAAACGCAGGAGTTCACGTGCAAAGAAGTATTTTACAATAAAAGATCCAATCTGAGGAGCTGCAGACTCTTTGCTTTTAAGAGTAGGGAAAATAAAGCCAGTTTCTGATACTGTGACTGTCAGCACAGCACCTGTATTTTAAATCACTTTAAGGGATGGTATTTCGATTAAAGTCTCTGGTTCGCTGTTTTTTGCAGCACTGGGGTCCCACCCAAACTTTGTGAGCGCCTCTGTGCTCCAGCCCTGCTCAGGGATTACTCCAGGGTTTGGAAATCCACCTTTCCTGGCTAATTTACTCAAAACATCCCCACTTTTAGTGGCTTGATTACAAGACAGCACGTGAAAAAAAGATACTTTAGTCACAAAATCCTTCCGAAGTGCTTCATCGCCCCAATGACTATTCTGCAAAGAAAATAAAAATAAACATTGTTACTCAGCCTAGAACTTGAAGGGCACTTGAAAATTGTTGTCTCCCGACTCAGAGAACGCAGAAGCAGCCGCGATTATCTGGCCATGAATCATTAATAGAATAACAAAAGGTGAGGAGGGGTTTAGGGACTCATTAACAGGGCAGAACGGCCAGGCTTTTATTTAAACACGCTCATTTACACAATAGCTGCACGTTTGCTTCCCCCACCCCTCCCCGGGACAAACCTGTGGACCTGGATATCAGAATTAGCACCTAAATAAACGAAATAAATCCCAGGATTATTAACCGAAGCGATTTGGGCGTGGTGACACACGGAATAATTTGAATTTTTTCTTGTTGTTGTGAGCATCCCAGTGCTGCAGCTGCTTCTCTGTAACACCGGGGGTGGTGCATAGAGTTCATAAAAAGGCTAAAAACTGCCAGAAAAAGGGACAAATCACAGTCATGGTCTGAAGTTATTGCAGTGCAAATTTAATTAGGAGCAGTGCTTTAGTGAAGTGGGAATGAATCAAGAGGTAGGTGCTTTCCTCCTCCACGGCAAGAATTAAACATTGCTTAAAAGCAATTCCAGCTGAGCTTCGTGTTTGGGATCTCAGGTGCACGAAGGAGTCAGGGCTGGATGGAGCTGGAAGAGATTTCAAATGACACAGAAAAAGTTTCAAAGCTCTGTTGTAAGAGGTTGCTTTTTGTGGGGTGAGCTCCTCTTTCACCCCAGTCTGAATTTTAGTGACACAAAGCCATTTTTAGCTGGCTGTTCAAGGTGCTAAAGGGGTCACTGAAGAGCAGAACGTTGATGTTTCATGGAAATAAAGTGCATTTTTCTGCTCCTTCTAAAAAGCAACCTCGAATTATATGGATTTATTTTTTTATTTTCCCAGGATTGTCAAAAAAGCAACCAAAATTTATCTCACTGATGGAAGCGACCAGGAGAGAGAGACACTTTTGGAGCAACTCTTCCATGGTCTCTTCCCCCTTTTTTGTTCCACATTATGCAGTTTTTAATACAAATATTTCTTCCTATTCCTGAAATATTTTCCATTTCTGGCCCCACATTCCCTTCCAAAGCAGTAAAATCAGCACTTTTGAGCACCACTCAAGGCTACCAGGTGACAGAGCATTTAAATGAAGAAATGGAATCTTTTAAATAACTTTTTTTTTTAACGAAGCAGATTAAGATGATTTTTCAAGTTTGCAAATCACTCCAACAACATCCCCTGTCATTCCTCACTTCTCCCCTCCAGGTTATCCAAACTCCAACAGCATTTTTGCCTTTTTACTGTCACATGATGGAACTGAAAGGTGCTAAACTGAATATTTTGAGATAATTTTCACTCACACATGAGCTCATGCACAGTTGGGACATTAGATTTGAAATCTATTTACAATTTTACATATTTTACAATATATAGTTCATCTTTACAGCTAGAGAATAAGTTCAGACTAACATTGGTACCTTTTTTTCCTGCTGGAACTTGGCTTCAAGTTAAACTAATTATTAAAAACAATTAAGTGCATGCTTAGAAGGAAGCTTTCATGAGAGATGTCAATGGACTAGTGTTGCTTAAAAATTACACCAGTTTGTGTAGAAAATCGAAATTCAGTTCAAAAAACCCACCAAAGCCTAATAGAAATCTACTGGACTAAAATAAATACAATTCATTACACTTAACAAAAAAAAAAAGAAAAAAACCAAACCCAAACCAAAAGTACCTTTAAAAATGTACTGATTTAAGCTGGGGGGGTTTTTTTTGCCTTAAATTTCCTTCCATTCCCAACTAGCTGGGGATAATTTGAGGATAATTATCCTGCATAAACCTGAGGCTGCAGTGGTGGGGGCAGCTTGTCATTCTCCACGTTTTCAGAGTCAATGGCTGCTAAGGCTTGACTTTTGGGTTTTATTTCTAAGGGGTATTTCTCCACAATATCTTCCACCTCCTTGGTGATCCCATCAGTCCAGTCGATGAGGTCTTTCTCCAGCTTCTTGGCTTCACTGACAATTCTTTCCTGTCTCTCATTCAACTGAGAGAGGAGGTCTAAGCTTTTGCACATTTGCTTCACCCCCAGGCACACATCAGGGGAGAAACTGTCAGATTCCTGCTTTTTTGGGGAGGTCTGGCCCGTCATGAAACGGTCAAAATCTTCCTGGCTCAGATTCAAAGACTGAGCATCCAGTTTTTCAATGAAGGCCACAGCACAGCACTGCAAACAAAACAGAGACAGCATCACTGACTGGAATGCACCCATTTTCTATTCCTTACCCTCTTCTTACACCAGCAACTGATTTTTTAATATTTTTTTAATGCCCCGAATGAGCTTTTCCAGAAGTTAATTTTATCAGACTTCATACAACTCTTTCCTCTCCCCAAACGTTTGAAGAAATCAAAAATTGAGCTGCTAAGGAACATTCCAGACTTCAGGGTCTCTGTGTTTGGGAGGTGAGGGAACAGCAGGAACATGCCAAGGAGACAGGAGCAGTGTATTAATATTTAATTATCTGATCAGCAGAGATCAGCTATGCAGATTAATTAATTAATTTCCTGAAGGAATGTCAAAGCCCAGCTCACTTGGTGGGTGCTCTGCTCCTACTGAAATGAACTTTTAACATTCCAAGTGTTTCATTCAACTCTGTAATTTCCCTCCAGGATTCTTTATGCTAAAATGCAGAGCACACCAAGAAATGCCTCTTGGAGAAGCTGTAAAAAAATCTGTTTACCTCCACACATGAATGGCCTAATTCTGCAGTGCCTTCAAGAAACTCTCCTGGGCTCAAAGAGGGGACCTTGCATCTGGAACATCTGCACAGCCCAGACTCAGGGTTTGAGGAACAGAAAGTCCTGATCTTGCAGGATAAATACCCACCCAAGCCTTAGCATCAGACTTTTCAAATAAAGGGTTTAAAGTTATAAAAAAAAGAAAGCAAAGCTCTGGTTTGGACAGCAGAGATAGAAGAGAGAGGGGATAAAACTGGCTGTGCTCTACGTAACCTCAACCACTGCTTGAAGATTAATTTCAATTCCTGTTTCCTTTTGCTGGCAATTCCTACCTCCAAATAAAAGCCCAGCCTTGCTGTCCAGCCCCACCCTTCCCCCTGCACTCACCAGGTTGGTGAAATAATATCCATCCTCCCCAGTCATCAGCCTGCTGGGGTTGCAGAAGCGAGTGATGTACTGGATGTTGGACTGCAGGCGTGGGGGGTTCCCCTTCAGCACGATGTAAATCAGGGTGGGCAGGAAATCATCAGCAGAGGCTGGCTCATTTTTGGTGATTTTGATGGCATTGAAGATGTGCTTGCTGCATTTGGTGATGCAGGCCAGTTTATCCCGAGGGACGCGCTTGGAGTCCATCTCAATGATATCTGTGAGGGGAAAAAAGCCCTGGGATCATTCCAATTGTGTCAATCAGGCACTGAATAAGCAGGATTTGCTGGGTAATATTGATATTGCATCATTTCTGTCTGTGGGGAAGTGTTTTAAGTAGATCTGCTAAACCTAAGCACTTCAGTGTGGAAAATTATCCCTGCTCCACAGAAGAAATTCCAAACACACAAAGATCCCTGCACATTTAACAGCCTGGAGCCCCCCAGTGATGACAGCAAAAATCATCTCAATAAGCAAGAGAGACGAAATTTAAAGGTGTAAATATAGAATCCATCACTCACAAACCTGTGATTGCCTTTACAACCATGTCAGAGACTTCTGGGATTTCCTCACTGACAGGAACACACAGCATCTGGGGAGTCACCCAGTGCAAAGCCCTGGGACAGAAAAAAAAGGGTTAAACTCTTCAGTGCCAGTGACACCCAGGTGGTTGAAACCAGCTGCTTCCTGAACCCAGGGCACAAGGAATGCTTTGTGTGAATGAGGTGTTATTCCAGCCATAAACCAGTTTATTCCACTGAAGTAATGTATTTTCAGAGAAAATACTTCCTTTTTAAAAAAAAAAATTTTGGCTGTAATTTAACAAAAGCAAAGTATCCCAGTGTAATGATTGTCATTATCCCACCTATTAATTCTTTCTGTATTTTAAATAAAATGGTTTGAAGCCTTAGCAAGCCATTTTTCTGTGCACAGCATGAGATTTTTCAGGTGGTTGATTCAGAGCTCATTTAGAGAATTAGGGATTACTCAATTATTTTTCCTTTCAAGCCTTACCTGATCCTCTTTTGGACAGCAAGGTCTTTCTTCTCATCATCAGTTGTCTCAGGGCAAAAAACATATTTATACTGTCGAGTCATGATGTATTTCTCAACCTCATCCATTGCCTTCTCCACTTTTTCAGGGGGCACTGAAAGGGACAAATCCCACAAATTAAATATTCCAGAGCTGTTTGGAAGGTTTAATCCCAATATCACCAAATTAATATTACTCATTCAAGCCAACCTGAGTTCATAAATGGATATAATGGGAAGTAAAAATAAAATAGGTAGAACTCCACTGAGAGTTTAAAAGAGAGCTGTAAAAACAAATATTTAGACAGCAAAACCTCCTAGAGGGAACAATTCTAGCTCTGGTACCAGAACCTGTTCCCAGCATTTCTGAAAGCTGGGAATGCTTTGCTTGAACTGAAAATTCAAGAGGCTTCAGTTTTACATCACTGCTCTTGGAACAGGAAGGTGAAAGAGAAGAACTTGGTACCTTTCCAACGTGTCTGCAGCCTGTCTGCTACATTTTGGTAGAAGTCCTGGGCACATTCAGATTGTTCCTCAATGCTTAAATCCTGCAGGAGAACAAGGATTAATGTGAAGGGCTGGCAGCAACACTTCATCTTCTGTTTTGGTTTAAGGCAAGTGTCCAGCTGCAGTAACAGTCTGAGAATGCAGAGGTGTCATCAGAGGTGTTTATAGTGGCTCAATTTTATTTAAAAATAGGAGAAGCCAACACTGGCTCTTTAATGTGTTAAAGATTTGTATTTATTTGCTGAATAAATGGGTATTAGCACAGGTGCAATGGCTTTTTCCCCTGAGAAGCATTGACAAAATAACTCAGACTAAGCAAAATGTTTGCCCCTATTTAACCTCTGATTTTTTAAAAAACAATTTATAGTCTATAAAACCCCCAAGAACATCAATTGTTTGAGGGAATATCTCTACAGCAGACATTTCTGATGATAAAGTTACTGTGAAATATATTCACAGTCAGATTTGTGAAACAACACAGGCTTTTGCTAACTGAGCCCCTGAAGAACACAACAGAGGTTTGAAAGTTTAAAATTAACTTAATTAAAGCAATTTTCATCATTAAATGAAATCATACATTTAAAAAAAAAAAAAAAGTGGGGGAAGAATTGATTTCTGAATTCTCTAAGGCAAAAAACTGGACATTTTCCTGAACACAAGTCTCAGCTCTTGCTGAGACTGGACTTTAGGCCTGGTTTATGTGTAGTAAAAAATCCCATGTTTTGAGAAGGCTGAGGTAGGAAATGAGAACACCTTCAGTGCTCAAAGCCAAAAATAAACCCACGCTGTTCTCACAAACTCTGTGCTCAGAATGAACAGATCCAAAAGAAAATAAATAAAAGTTCAGGAAGATTTCAAAGTAGAGGGAATGTAAGATTCCATGAGAACTCGTGAGGAGATAATTTGAGGAACTAAATAGGACAGGGAGAAGGGGGGAAAAAAAGTTGTGCTGAATTCTGACTCATTTCAACCATAGGTGGCACCACAGACTGAGTAATATTTCACAAACATTGATTTTTTTTTTACTGGAAAATGAAGATGCAACACTTATTTCATATTAAACAAAAAGCAGCAGAGTCAAGTTCCCCTTCCCCAATAAAAGGAGAGGGGTGGGTTGATGCTGAATTATCTTTAGAAGTTTTTAGGCTTAAGTTGTCTCATCCCTGGAGGTGTCCAAGGCCAGGCTGGATGGGGTTTGGAGCAAGCTGGGACTGTGGAAGGTGTCCCTGCCCATGGAACCAGATGATCTTTAATTCCCTTCCAACCCAAACCACTCTGTGATATCTAAAAACTCACCAGGTGATATCTTATATAATTTCCACAAGTCATATTAATGGAGAATATTGCTGAACAGACCCATTTATGTGGGATTTAGTCAGGACTGATTTATCTGGGATGCTCTGGGGTTAGCAGGATCCTTTGGTCCCACACTGCCAAAAAAAAAAGGCACTCAGCTCTTAATTTGATTAATCCACTCATCTGAAGGCTCCTGCCACACTCCAGAAAATCCAAACTGCTGGAAGAAGTGCAGCACTCCCTCCCTCTCTCCCCAGCTTCCCCATTTCACTGAGACAAGAGGCATTCAGAGCTCACCCTTTTGTGGCTCATGGTGTCCAAAAAGAGTTTGCATTGCTTGTAGATGTCCTGGCCAGGCTTCTGGTAGGTCCTGATGAATTCTATGAACTCCTTGGACACTCGGTCTGTCTCGATGCTGGCCTGCCTGTGGATGGAAGGGCTGGGAGCCTTGGCCTCCTGGATCTCTGCTGGCAAAATTCAGGGCACAGCAGATCAGTTTTTTTACACTGATAATGGATAATTTCAGAAAGGTTTTATCATTCCGAGTCACTTTTTTTCAGCTGTGCAGACAATTGGTCTTTTATTTCTTAAGCTTTGCCAGGGAAATGCTGGATATTATTAAACAGCAATAATTATTAAACACAGCAATAATTATTAAACCCAACTCCAGGAAAACTGAGCATCCCACTGGAACACTTAGAGCCACACCCCCATTCACACTAATGGCCTTTTCATATTAAAAGTGACTGCAAAGTAGGGTTGCTTTTGGGTTTCACAGTCACCCCCAGGTCACACATCTCCATTTAAGGTTTCCAGCTGGGATTCTGCAGATTCCTAAAGATAATGGGGTGGTTTTCCCACTCTCCCTGACCTCCACACTCCTTGCACCAACACGAGTGGCTCCCAAGCAGCTCAGGGCAGTTCTGCTCAAGGAACAAGCACTGCAAGTTGACAGAGCTGCATCCACGGGGGTTTTTCCCACAAAACCAGCTGATTTTCCAAGTTCCAAATGAATTGTGCTGCTCCAATATCTTCACCCACCTTTCAGCTTGCCAGCCAACGCTGTTGGAAATGGAGGGATTGAATAGAGGTGGTGGAAATGAACGTGGTGAGAGGCAAGCAGCAGAGAGACAGAAAACATGAAAATATTCATGGTCAGCACGAGACAAACACAGCTTTCAACCTGAAAACACTCCACATGCACAGAAATCCTGCTTTCAACAAGCATGCAGAACTCCAAAGGAAAAAGAGAGAAATGGGATTAATGTGTTTAATTTGGTTTAATTTGGATTTGAGGGAGCTTAGTGGGGTTTTTTTTTTTTGGTTGTTATTTGTTTTTGAAGAGAACAAGCACTACAGAAAATCCAAAGCTGTGTCACCCCATGAGTACCAAACTGCTCCTCTGACCAAAGCTCCACACTTCAGCACAGCAAATAACTTGGTCAGGCACCATCAGAGCACCTCTGGTATTTCAGTGCCCAGGACAGAAAAGGTTATGCAAATATTTAAATTCCAGCTGCAGCAATTGAGATAGAGAGTGCAAATCCAACTCCTTTCTAGTTACTCAGGGACACTTTTCCAGAGGGGATTTCCTTCCATTGCCTTTATACCTAAGATTCACTGCATGAATCCCAAATCCTACACAGGATTCCAGCTGAAGGGTGGCCATTAATTAAATTTGTTACATTTAAATTTTAGAAAAGCAGAAAGCTTATTTGGAAATAATAAACAAACAAAAAAAAAAGGGCAGAATTATCAGATATTTCTTCCATGATTAATCACTGATCTCATTTCACAGTACAGCTGAAGGTTTATTTACTTACTTCAACAACAAGTTCACTCTTTTATAAAAATAATGAGCCCCATTTTACTATTTGACCTTAAGGAATGTGAATATTATTTTTTCAGTCACAAATACAAACTAGATTGTTGTTTAGTTACTAGAGAGATGTAGTCAACTGAGGCAGATTAATATTAAGTATTAAAAAGTGAATGTTAATTAGAATGAACTGGTTTATAATGAGTTACACCAAGAATTACTTGTAATTGCAGCTTCACTAATCTCTGAGCTGAAATCCTGATTTAAGGAAAATTAATCTGTACTGATTACCAAGCACTGCAGGAATGAATGAACTTCAGCAACAAAATACTCAGGTTTGTCCTGTGTTCTCAGAGAATTCAGTCTAACTAAAAAGAAGATTACAGCCAAGAAATTCCAACAAGTTAAAGAGAGCCCAGCAGAGGAAAATGCCAAAACGCCAGAAGCGAGCATGGGAAGAGTGAAGGAAGGATCAGCTTCACAAAGAATAAACATAATGAATATTTAAATCTTTCTACAGGAAAGCCACTTGTCACAGCAGAACAGGAGCACTCCAGGGATTCACTATGGTTGTGCCATGGCCACGGAGCCCAGTCCAAGCATGGAATGTGAAACAGGGTTTGTCACCAGCTCTGCTGCACACAGCCCTTCATCACCTTCCTGTAATTTCATAAACATCTGCACATTTCTTTAGCCAGCAGAACGAGTCAGGATTGCAAACAAATAATGGAGGATGAGCTCTGAAAGCTGTTTGCATCAAGGGGTTTGGTGTCCTTTTGGTTTAAATGAAACCAGTGTCTCCTCTTGGTGGGAAGTTTTCTTCTTGGTTTATATAACAAACATCTGGAGACGTTTTGAGAATGCCAAAGTTCTTGAAGTGCCAACTTCAGTAGTTTCAACTCATAATAATCAAATTTATAACAGCAACCTGGAATTCTTTTTTTTAATAAAAACACAAAGCAGCACAAGATCCAGCTAATTCTTATAAAATTCTTAATTTTTTGATCCTAATCCTAAGGTGGAGCTCAGAGAAGCTTCAGCTTTACTCCTATGACTCCCTACTTAAAAGCAAAGGTTTGGTTTAGAGATTCAACATCACCTCAGGATGCTGGACTTGCTTTTTTTGCCATCTTCATGTTGAAGAGCACAAGTTACAACTGGCACAACCCTAGTTTGTGTTTAGCAAAGCCCAACTAAGAGCCAAGCTTACTAAAACCAGGCAGACAGCTTGCCCAGGCTGTGCTGAATTACCTTCAGAAGGGGAAGCCAGTTCCCAGGAGGGAGTAAAAATCTCCTTCAAATCCCTGAGAATGTTATCAGCATTTCTCTCCCTCCCAAGCTGTCCTTGCTTAGGGGTTTTCTCTTGAGCTGCTGAAATAAAAAGGCCAAAGCAAGCAGGGCACCGAGAGCAGGAGCGTGGCAGGACAGGTGGTGAAGGGATAAAAAAAGAAAAGGTGGAAAGTGAGAAGAATGAACATTAAGAAAAACAAAAGTTTAACACAGGTGAATGAATGCCTCATGTAGCCAGCTGCTGTCATGCACTAGGACAACTCTGATCAGAAAAATGCTGAATTTCAAATTAAGGAAATGCATCGTCTCTAAGGTTAAGACAGATTAATGTTGCTTTTCCTTCTGGAATTCCTCCTCCACAGCCCAGCATTTCCCAGGTTTCACCCGTGCTATTGCTATGCAAAGCCAGCAGTGCCATTCATCATTCCTGCTTGTAACACATTCTGTAGAACAAACACCCAGCCAGCCACAAACTCGATACTCCCAGCCCACACAAACACTGCCAGCCTCACATTTATGTGCAGCTCAAGGCACCCTGCTCACACATCCCATTTTCTGCTGTCAAAGTGAGGCACTCTGGCAGCATCAGCTGATTTTTTATCTCAGGGTTTCTATCACACTCAGACACAGCAGTTTGTTGAGGTGACTGGCAGCCAGCACCTTCTCTGCTGCTCTCTCCAGGAGGAATTCCCCTTCCAGCCCTAAATCCTGGTGTGACCATGACTGACTCAGGAACTTCACTGGAATGTGTGCCAGAGGAACAAGGAGTTTCCCCTCAGCAGTGCAGTGCCACCAGCAGGAACACATCGAGGCTGTTTTGTGGAAGAATTCCAGTTTAATCACATACAAAGGCAGGTTTAGCAGTGCACTGTTCCATTTAACAGACTGTTTGGCATCACTCACATTTTTCTGTGTTTTCAGTAGCAACCACTCTCCAGAAGCATCACTATTCCAACTTTTGAAAGTCAAAGCACAGAGCATTAACCTGCCTTTTAGAACAACACATCTGCCAAAAACTTTTCATTTTAAAACGTACAGAAGCATGAAAAGCAAAGGAGAGTTACCCTTCTTAGCTCCTGCTCTGGAGGAAGCAGTGAAGAACTTCTTCACAGTAGTGACCTTTCTTGTTTTCTCATTGGTTTTCTTCTCCTCAAACTTTGAAAAGGTCAGGGACTGTGCCCCTTGGGTGCTCTGGCTGCTGGCATAGGCTTCTTCCTCCTCACGCTGGAGCCTGGAGTTAGAAAAATACAGCTCTGATTTAAGAGCTCAGAAACAAGACAAATGAGCTGATTTCCTGAGCAACCATTAATTACTCATTTGACACGTTAATTCTTCCCTCTGCCTATCTCCCTGCCTACAGGACACCCCCCTCTTTCCATGCTGCAGTGGAAAGTGAGGGAAAGCTCAGGGTTAAATAGTGAGGGCAAAAGGGGGAATGAGGTTTAAGCATGGTCACCTTCCCCTCAGGTCACACTCTGAATTCTCTAAAGGCACAGGGGAGGATTTCCAGCAGCAGATGCATTGCCCTCCTCCCTGCCTCACACTGAGTTCCCCAGCCTGTTACCTCAGGCAGTCTTTCCCAATCTTACAAAAGCAAAATACCCTGTCCCAATATCAGGAGTATTTTGGGAAATAGATTATTGTTGTCACAATCTGCTTTGGTAATGAATATCTGCTTAAATGGATGAGGCAAAGTTTGAAAGGCCAAGTTTTTAATCTAAAGTCGAGGAGGGCAAACTCACCAATCCTGCAACCTTTCTCCTCCTATGCAGGAGGATTCAGATAGGTTACATTATATCACCCTTCAAGATGCTGGGAGGCTGATAAATTGTCTTTAAACATCCCTCCAGCTCAGGATGGACCATAAATAGCCTGGGATCTGCAATCTCCTGAGGCAGGAATTGCATCTTATCAGTGCTGACAAGCCTGTCTGCTCACTGCAACCAACAATCACAGTTTATCTGTGCCTTTAGCATCTCCCAGCTACTCATTAAAGAATTCCTTAAATACCCCACTTTTTTTTAGAGATGATCCAAGACAGGCAGCATAACTATCTGCCCTAATAATAAAGTTCTTATTCTGTTTAAGACATTTATGGCAGAGGAAAACAATGACATGACCTCTGTGCTGCTACCTCTGAAAACACACCTTCCATTTTCAGGGTCAAGCATTTATCACACGAGGAAAACTAGATTGGTTTGCAGAAAATAAGTGATTAGACAATTACCTAAATTAGCAAAGCTAAAGCTTTGATGTTCTTGGACTTAAACCTGCAGTTTAAAAGAACGACCACAGACAAGGCTAAAACCAGTTTTTAATCAGCAGCTGGAATGTAAAACCATGGTGCTGCCTATACCCAAGAAAATAATTGCCATCTCCAGAGGGTATTTAATCAAAATTGTCCCTTTAACCCTTCTAACTGCTAGACAGAAATACAGATTTGCATATGCAAATTAGGCCAAAGTATTCCTTGGGAGGTTGGGCTCTGTTTACATTTGTTCCTTCCCAGATTTTCTTTTCAAACCTCTTATACTGGAATGTCATAAATATCCATCTTTGCATCAAAAGTTTGAATTCCTGCTGGAAAGGTCAAACTGGAGAATTTGTGATGAACCTGAGCCAGAGCAAACAGGACTAGGAAAGAGGAGGCAGGAATAGAATTCGGTGGAGTCACCCTGAAGGAAGAAAGAAGAAGGTTCTTTACCGCTCTGCCAGCTCCCAATCCTCTTGAATCTGCTTCTGCCTGGCCTTGTGGTACTCTTCCCTCCAGCACTTGGAGCAAAATCCCTGCCAAGCAGGATTGCCATAGTAACCACAGCCCTTCTTGCACAGCAGCTCCGACTGATCCACGTGGATTCCTCTGCGCTCCGATTTCAGGTTCATTTTCCTCCTGGCGGAAGAGGAGAAGGGTTAAAAACAGGAACGTGGCAGCAGCCTGCTAAAAATCATTTCTTCTGAGGGTTTGCCTTTAGGAAGGAGTCACCTGCTTGAATTATTTAACAGCTCCATAGCAACCGAATGAATGCCACGGGAGGAAGGGCCCAGTTACATAACCAGGAGCCCCAAAGCCAGGGGCAGCACGAGCACATCTCTGCAGGGCTGTGACCCCCACACAGCTCCAGAAAGTGGCCCAGGGAACCAGTGACAGCCCCACAGCCCGGGGACAAAGGCCCAAGGCACTCCTTTGCAGTGACAGCCCCACAGCCAGGGGACAAATGGCCAAGGCACACCTTTGCAGTGACAGCCCCACAGCCAGGGGACAAATGGCCAAGGCACACCTTTGCAGTGATAGTCCCACAGCCAGGGGACAAATGGCCCAAGGCTCTGCTCTCACCAGCACCTTGTTCTGACAGCCAGAGGCACAAAGAAATTGGGGGAAAAAAAAAGAAATAAAGTTCCAAAAACCAACAAAGGGAGCACATCGAATATATTGTGTTCTCAGACTGTGCCTGCCCAGAACCACACTGGTGAGGCTTTAGGGATCTCTGGCCTCCAGAAGTGTCCCAGTGAGGAATCACAGCTGGGCACATCCCCACATGGACAAGGCACATCCCCATTTCCTCCAAGTTCTGCCAGAGTTAAACTGCCTGCCTGCACACAGCACAGCCCTGGGGGGTTTATATTTAGTGACTGCAACAAAAAGATTCTCCTGCCCACACCAGCGCCGTGCCAAGCCTGTCTTGGAGCATCCAGTGAGCACAGAGCCCCCCCTTCCTCTCCTGGCAGAAACCATCCCACATCCCAGCTCCCTGCTCCTAATGGGAAATGCTGGAGTCATTCTAGCAGGAAAGCAGCACAGGATCATCTGCATCAGCGAGGTCAAGGTGTGCATATTAAAATGTTGATATTTGGACTGCAATATTGACAAACACGGGCAGCAGAAATAGCACAGCAAGGTTTTGTCCAGTAAATCCAGCCTCTTTTCCTTCCTGCCATTCCAGAGGGGCCACGTATGGAAAGCAAGAGGAAAAGGGATTTTCTCAAATTGAAGAACATCAGTAACTAAGTCAGAGTTCTCTTCTTTTCCCCTGAAGTTCCACCCCAAACTCTCCTCTGGATCAGCCAGCAAAAGATGGAATATGCACAAATGTCACTGAGAGTTTCCTACTACAGGAAGTTCCAGCTCTTTTCTTCCAAGCTCGATTATCCATTTTAAAAGACTGATAATGCTTAACATTCCCCATTAATCTAATCAAGTTATTTTAAGCAAAGTAACAGGAAACCCACGATTTTCTCTGAGGGGGAAACAAATTAAATATTCCATCTTATCTACATAAGTATTAAGATTTCTTCCACTTTTCTATTTTTGAAAGAAGTAATGAGTTTCTAAAAATAGTTTCATTGTAGACACATGCATATTAAGGGAATCAATTTCTTAATGACATAATTTATAGCTACATGTTCTCATTTTTATAGATGGGAGAGCAGCTGAATGCTTTCTTTTCTTTCCCACTGAAAAGTCTGACAGACAATACTGTGCTGCTGCAGAGCAAAATGGGAAAAAAAATATCATATTTTAAATATTTGAGAGCTTTACTTCATTCCCATACACAGAAATAACTGAGAAACATAACTATGTTGCTTTCACAAAATTTTTTTGTTTCATTTCCTGACTTCTCAAGGAAGGTCTGTGTGGGAGCTCCTGGCTGCCAACACCTCAGAGCTCAGAAATTAAACTTTCAGTGTGTGTCAGCTGCACAGTCTGGGCAGGAATTGCATTTTGGCAGGATTTGCAAACTCAGGCCATTCCCAGAGCATCACTCATGTCCTTGAGCAACAATTCTGAAAAGAAAGGGGAAGCAAAAGCCTGAAACTCTTCACTGATTCAGTTTTAAGACCACTTCCTAGAAGCAGAAGCTGCCGCAGCATTTTGGTCAGAGACCTCTATTGCAAGTGCCTGTCCTAGAAAAAAATGCAATAAATATGCATCGAATGTTTAATTGCCATTCATGTGGAGCTGATCAGTCAATGTTTTCACTGTAAACCACAAAGACACAATAAATAAAACCATTCTCACATCACAAACTTCCCAGAAATTTTAAGGGATCTCTGTCACCCGAGGAAATAAAACCCTGTAAAATCCTGTCCTCCACCAGAACAGAGTTACAACTCTGGAACTGCAATAATTCCAAGAATTCAGGTGCCTGTTCTTACTCAAAAGTACCATATTCCAGACTCCAATTTGAAAATTAAAGGAGTAGAATGAAATACCTGACCTTGCTTCTCTCCCATCCCAACACCTGAAACAGTTTCTCTGCCACTTGGGCACTTTCACCCCTCCGGAGAGGCACAAAAATCCCCTTTGTGCCCACAGAGCTTCACCCCCACAGTGCCACTACTCCCTCTGGCATCCTGTGTGTACATTAAACTAAAATTAGAGCTCAGTTCAGCGTCCAAACTCAGCAGCTTTGCCCAGAGTGAGCAAGGCAGGGCTGCAAAGAGCTGCAAGGTCAGAGCCCTCCCTGCCTCGGAGTGTTTGCAGTGCCCTCAGCGGCGGTGTGGGGACACGGGAGTCACCCCCACCCACAGGAAGGAGTCACATGCTGCACACAGAGCTGAGAATTTCGGCTCCCTTCACACAGAAAAAGGTCGTTGCAAAAAAAAAAAAAAAAAGTTTACCAGCTGATTTCTGCAGGTCAGCGTTAATATTTTAATGAAGAAAACAACTCGGGTTTTGATAAGGTGAATGTGGGAAAACCTCTCAAATTTATTTTTGGCAAGTAAATTACTGCTTACATTATAATCTTACATAATAAAAATGTTTTGTTGGAACTGTTGAGTGTCCAAAATGCTTTTTCCCCCCTTTCACTGTTCCCTTCTCTCCCACTCCAGCTAAAGGTGATCATTCCTTATCCAACAATCACCTCAGAGTGTCTGCACAGTCACAGCACACATTCTGCATGGTCAGATCTCTTATTTTCACTCCTGCCCTGAATGCATGGCCTGTTCAAAGCTCACTTCTAACATAACTGAAAGGAAAAAGCCAAATTTGTTGTTTTTCTGGAGTTGAAGGCAACTCCAAACACCTTTACACCACGTGCCCACTGAGAAGTCATAAAAACATCAGGAAGGTAACAAACTTCCACATTAGAAAAGAAAAATAAACTAATCCAGAAGTACAATAAAGTACCAGGAGATCATAGATAACATTAACTAGTACAGTTTGGAGAGGTGCTTTGCACCAAACATCCTCCTTGCATCTCCTGTATCTCAGTTAAAGCACTTCAAGAAGCACCACATCTCCCTCCCGGGAGCAAAAATGTAATGTAATTTAAAATATATTCATCCACTGCTTTGCTTAGTGAGTGTTTCAAAAGGCTCTGCTGTGAATATCATCAGGGAAGGCAAGAATGACCCCTCACAAACACCACGGGACAGAATCTTCTTTTGAGCATTTCTGTGCCAGGACCAGACCTCATCTCACCTTAATATCTGTGTTAATTAGCAACACCCCTTTGAAGAGTTTGGAAAAAGAACGGGCTCTTAGACTTATTTATAAAATGCCTTTACTTAATGATACTTATTTGCAATTAAAAGCTTCTGGTTTCCCCTTCTCCATTGAAATGGAGAAATGGAAATCACCCAACTGTTTCCTATGATTTTTAAAGTGCACCTCACACACCGTGGGTGGCTCCTGAGGGGTTTATTTGGATAATCACAGCCTGGAAAAATGTCCCACTGCTGGCTATGGACACCAAAATGCTGCCTTACTGCCCCAAGAATTCCCAGTCTGAACCTCCACGTTCTGCCCAACCAGCTTTATTTTTCCAAATTCTACTGAAATCAAAAGGAAACAAGACCTATGATTCATATTAAATCAGATCTTTCTGCAGGGCTGCACATCAAAGGTCTCTAATGACAGATCTGACCTGCTCCAGCATTTTTAGAGTATCTCACAGTAGTTTTGTTATGATGAAAAAAAACACCAAATCACTGAGATTTAATTCAAAATCAGCTTTCTACTGGCTTTAATGCAATTTATTCTGAAGCTTTCAAATACATCTTCCTATCAACATATTTTTCGTGCTGTACCCATACTTAGATAATGTTTTTTCTTTTTATTCACCTGTTTAGAGCAAATACCTTTCAAGAAGGGCAATACCAACTCAGAGACTTCTCATCCTTGCTCACACCCCTCAATTTCTTCCTGTCAAGTCTGTCATCCAAGAAGAGAACCTCCAGTAAATCACAGCTCTCCCTTCAGAAAATTTCTCAGAATATTTTTCAGGAAGGACAAAGCAGCTGCCTGCCCTCTGTGGCTCTGTAAAGCTGAAACTGAGAACATGTGTGCAAATATTGCAGGGTTTCAGTTACCACCACCAGGAACCAAACAAGTAAAACCAACTTTCCTGCAAAATATTCTGGCTGAGTGCCACTTCACTTTCCCTGTCACACACTTTGAACCACCTTTGAGACAACACAGAGAGAGTTAAGACACAGGAAACACCCATTTTGTTCCAAGCCCATAAATCCCATTTTTGCCAGTGTTCCATAAAGGGGACTGAAGGAGCAAGCAATCATTCCTCCAGGACTTTGGACTTTCTGTAGCTCAATAACAGTAAAATACTAAATTCTAATTTTCACACAGATCAAGCTACAAAACAACCAGAAAAATTCATATGAAAGGTATTAAATCAGGTATCAGTCACAGCAGAGAGCAGAGGCATCCTCAGCTTTTATGTGGCAGGGAAAAAAGGGCTCCTCCAACCCCAATTGGATCCATCACCCGCGGCTGATTTAATGCACACATGAAAGACTAAACTTATGTAACACCTTCTTTTCAGCAAGAAACACAAGAAATTCTCACAGCACAAAGACTGCAGACACAGCTTTGGCTTGGGGAAAAGCACTGGGTGAAAGATGCTTTAGGAGCAGCACGGATTTACCACAGGCTCCAACACCCCCAGCTTGTTTTTCTGGTTCTTTTCCACCTCCTTGCCAGGGATGGAACAGTCAAAATTATCTGTACCTTTATCATCAGTGCAGATTTGTGAGGAGATATCAGCTGGGTCATAAACTATTTATTAGTCCTGGATTGCTGAGGTCACCTTTAGAGAGCTGGCTGGAAAAGCTCATATTCAAAGCTGAACAGAAAGGGTTTTGCTTAATCAATCAATAAACACCTTCAGTAAGAGCTAATTGCAATCAATATATAATTATTACAAGCTGTGAAGAACAGTTTTTAAGTAACTCCACAAACTAAAGCTGGAAATTAAAGGAGTAGCTTTAATTCTATAATTGAAGTTCTAGAATTGAGTTTCAGTATTGGCAACAACTTAATTAAATGTATCTAAAACCAGCAAAACACAGACTGAGAACAGGCAGGTTTACTTTGGGTTGTGGGTATGCTTTGGTTTCTTTTTGTTGTTGGTTTGGTTTTTTACTTCCCTCCCTAAAATTAAGTTTTCTCCAAAAAAAAAAAATAATCTTGGCACAAGCATTAGCAACAACCTACAGCAGCCTTTTCAGTGGGCTGAAGCAAATGTGATTCAGCTCTTCAAAAGTCACTCCAGTGCTTAATGAACAACCTGAATTCCTCTAATTCAAAAACATCAAGGTGCCCCAAAGAGTGTTCACAATGAACTCACTGCAACTCTCTGGTCATTAATGGTCATTGCCAGAAATGGAAATTTAAAGCAGAAAAAAAAATAAAAAGAAAACCTGGGAAGCCTCCAAACACACAATTCTTACATGAACTGCTGCTGGTTCACATTTTACTGGTGCCTGAATACGCCACCACAATTCAGAACAAGCCAGCAACTTTAATTACTAAAAATAGATTTATAAGGTAGGATAGAAAGTGCATCAAAACTGAGGGGTGGAAGGATGGAGTCAGGGCGTATTTTGTATTTTGCCAAAGGAAAAACGCCCTTAAAGGGTATTTGTTCCAAAGAACCACTGACGCAAACGCCCCAAAATTCTGAAGAGCAGCAACCTACGTGTTGAAAGAGTCGTGATTCAGGTGTAACCCCAAACACTCAGGCATGTAATTAGCAGCAGGGTAATTAACTATGAGCTAATTTCCTCCCAAGGAAAGGGTGGGGCAAGATGACCTCAGGCTCAGGAACAGAAAATGCAAAAGCCATTAGACAAGTCGGGAATTAGGCAAGAAACCCGGGTGTTATCTCTGCAGTGCTCACACTTTTCCTGTGCATCTTTCTTGCAATTACAGGATTTCAGCTGCAGCAGCTGTAGGAGAAACAGTGCAGGCTGCTAAAAAATAGTCCCGAGAAAAGAAAGAGTCGCTGCCCTGATGAGCAGCCACTTCAAACAAACCACAGAGCCGAGTCCTGGCATTTGGAGGGGAAATTGCAGCCACTGCTTCAAACCTCCAAAATCCTCATGGCCACAAGGCTCCAGCTCTCAATTTCCTTGGAGTTGTGTTTTCCCCTCAAATGTCAGCACAGGCCTGGGGGTACGCGTTTGGTTTGTCCCCGTGACATCAATGACCAGGCTGTGTCTCACCATCTCCATGTGACCCACAACTGTGCTTTAAACGAAATCACAGGAAACATCTAAAAACTCTTTGTGCTGCTTGGTTGGGAATTCAGGTCAGAATAAAGAGATTAGCTTAAACTGCTAAAATCTCCTCAGAAACAACAGCAACAAGCTCCTACACATTATTTCCTGCCAACCACACTCATCTGGACACAGATGGAAATTAAGTTGCCTAAAACCTCCAAGAAAAACTTCAAAATGGTTTATACACTTTGTACCTGACTTGTTACAAGTGTCATTTTAAGAGGACTTCACAAGCAAGACTTCTAGGTCTAGTTTTAGTAGACAAGTAGTTAATCATCAGGAAAAAAAGCCCAAGTACAATTGGGGATTACACAGCAAGGAAAGAAGGAGCTGAGAAAGGCTGTTCTAGCCTAAATAACAACACAGAACAAAATTAAATATCAGAATTATGGACTATCTTCACGCTTACAAGCTTGTTGTGTAAAGAGTCTTAGGAATTGGTATAATCAGGTTTATATCCTATTCTCCCTTTCTACTGAGTGTTGTTTTGGGCTCTTTCTTCATCAGCAAAACATTCCACTGAGCTACAATTCTCTTCCTAATCCTCCCTGCTGCAAAAAACACTTGTGTAACTGTGTCCAGAAGGCCAGCATATCCAATTCCTGAGTAAAGCACTGTTCCTGGAAAACAGCTCGCCCTTCTGTGCTGGTCTGGTTTGGTCATTGGTCTCAAAAAAGGGTTGGGTAACTGGAAAATCAAAAGCAGCTCAGTGCAGTTCCTAAAGTCCCGGTGTGAGGAATTTCACGCTTCAAAAGGAGTTTCAAATGAGCCCAAACAACAAAAGTACGGCAAGTCAATAATGGATTTAAATCACAACCTCCACATTGTCACCCTTTTTCCCCAAACCGTTCAGTGCTGCTAATTCCCAGCACTGGGTCCCACTCAGCCAAAAGAAAAACAATTTAATTTTGCCTGTGAACACTTCTCAGTGAGATACTTCTGTATCTCACGCCCTCTCTGAGCCACTCCCTGCTTCAAGGGAACAACCTGAACTCCACAGTGCCACAAGCAGCGACAAACACCCACAAAAGCATGCAAAACGCACTGCTCAGCGTCTTAAAAATTCTCCAAACTTCCCCCGGCTTGCGTTTAAAGGACTTCAATCCTCAGCCGGGCAGCGGCAATACTTACAAAAAAAAAGCCAAAAACTCCTTGACCCACAAGGAGCTCATGAGGAAAACAGGCTGGGGGGACATACTGGCAAAGCTGTCAGCGCCACCCGCACCCCGTTAACCACCGGCACAGACCCATCGAATGAAAATATGCATATACGGCTAATAAGAATTAGTTTTAGGAGCTGCACACGGAGGAGGAGGGCGGTGTGCCAAGTTTCCGCATATCCCGGTGTTTACCCCGGTGTTTATCCCCATCGCTGCCGCCCTGCGGGGCTCAGGGACCCCTCTCCCAGGCCCAAGGCGGCAGCGGGTCGGCGTGAAGCCCCTCGGCGGGGCGGACACCGACCCCCGACCCTCAGGACGAGCTATAACCGGGGGTCACGGCCGCCCCCGCCGTCCCCGGCCCCGCCAGGCCCTCACCCTGCGGCGGGGCCCGGCCGCGCTGGGCGGAGCGGCGGCCGCGAGCCTGAGGGGCGGCCGGGCGGGCTGGAAGGCGAGCCGGTGCTGTGAGGGTCAGCGGGGCTGTCACACGGCCGTGCTGCTGGTGTGAGCACACCCACAGTCCCCTCCTCAGCTTTTTGTTATCTACTCTTCCCAGAGAATTCCCACACTGCAGCCTCCCTTCCTTCTCCACACCCCGCACCAGCTCCTCAGGGCTCCAGGCCCCGCTCGGGCCCCACACGAGCACCCCAGAGCTGCCCTTGGGACATATAAAAATACCCGCTGCTATTTCAAACTCCTCTTTCCATGCTTAGTTACACAGTGTTGTGTGCTGCTTTCCATCTCTTCCCTTTTTATTTTTCTTTTTTCTCAGCACGGACATCCCACTGTGAGACAGGGAGCGCTTCAGCAGGACAGATGGACAGCAAGGAAATTACTTCAAAACAAGGGGAAAATTCTTCTGAACACAGGCAGAAAAGTTCCTTTTGAGCATTGCAGAACCAGGGGCAGCTGCTGGGACCGCCCCGTGCTCTGCCACAGGGATGGGTGGGCAGGGAGGGAAGGATGGAATCAGAATCGTTGCAATGATCTGGTCCCAGGCGGTGCTCCCGAGCAGACAGCACACACTGCACAAGTGCCATCTGCTCAGGAAGTGATGATAAACCACTAAATGCCATTAAAACAGCCCGGGACAGAGATTCCTGTCTTAATTTTCATTTGCAGTCAGGCAAAGCATACTCAAATCGCAGGGAAGGTGAGGAAAAGCACTGCAGTGGCTGCAGACCAGATGAGCCAGAATTCCAACATCAGTATCATAATCTTTTATTGCACAACACAACCTTTATATCCACATTTTCTTCTATGTGTTTTAAATAAAAAACATACAGACTATATGTTACCTGAACTGAAAAGTCAAAAGTATTAAGAAATAATGCACTGCAGTACTCACAGTATTGAACATCACACGTCAACATAATTATTAACAAAACACAATTTGGAGATAATTCCAAACCCTGATCGTTAGCATCCAGGCTGGATTTTCAAAGGCATTACGGGTTACAATGCATAGACACATACAATTTATAATTCAGCAAAACAAAATCCATTTATAAAAGTCACAGTGAAAGTGGAGGTAAACTCATACTAAGCTTGTGTAAGTAAAATGACTATGAACTGCTGTTCTGGAAAGTGATTTCCAGTTAGAGAATTATATACAGGAGATAATAACAGAACAGATTTATCCTCTGAAATCCGCTTATTTGCAGAAAGAGAATGAAAGACTGAAGGGGACTTTTTGTCATAGCCCAAAACTTAGAACTATCTTGGGTCCTCTGTGCCTTGTTTGAAAAACCTAAAAACATCTTCAGGGCTCAGTAGTACCAACCACAACTTAAAGCCAGTGGGGTCTATAAATTGTCCAGGGTAAAGCAGTCATTAAAAGAAGTGAAAGAACTCTATCCCAGAGTTTAGAATGAGTTAAGGGATCATTTTTCTGCAGTGTCTGCTCTGAAATCTTTCCTTACCTGCCAGGCAGTTGTGTCCCAAGTGACCACTCTGCTTTGCCATGCAGAAAAGAAAGATCCAGCTGTGACATCAAGGTGCTCTAGAGCAGATTCAAGCAGTGTGACCCTGCAGGTGCCTCACTTGGCACTGCTGCAAGCACAGCCACCGGGTTTTCTCACCCTTCATCTCCCAGAACCACAACTTGATGGATTTACACACAAATGGGTGAGCAGTGGAGGGCTCACACAAATGGGGTGGATGTTCCTGCGCTCACACAACACAAGAGCTGAAACCAAACCCAAAGGACAACCCTGCGATGGGAACAACCAGCTCTGACAGGAATTCTTCCCTGCTGCCACTTCCATCATCCCCCTCATCATGTCCCCTGTCATCTCCAAACCAGGAGCAGTGAGGATAAACCTGGGAACAAGGGCTCCCAGGGCTTGCAAATGCCAAATGAAGCTACAAAACCTCTAATTATATCAGTAATTAGCTTTTTAGCGGAAAAAAAAAAAAGAAAACAGATGAGGGATCATGCAGCTTACAGCAAGGCCCTCAGCTCCCAAAAATACAGTTTTCAGGCTGAATACATATTCCTATGTAAGCCCTTAGAAGAACTAAGAGTTTATATTTCCTAAGTCATTAGAAAAAAAAGCTGAAGAATGAAATAGAAGGGATTGTGTTCTCTGTTCATTTAATAAATTTATTCAGTTATTTTTGAGAGTAATGAGATTTTATAAATAAGATTCTTTAGCAACTAACAGTCACCATACTGCGATATTAAAATATTCATTTAGTAATGAGTTTAAAATAGGCTGAGCATTCACCTGGCAAACAAATCTGAGGGTGCAGCAGAGAAGAGAGAAATTTCCAGCCCGTGGAATTGTAGCTGTGAAAGGTTAGAGAAGGGGCTGAGGACCACGGGGGATCCAGCAGGAGGCATTACCTGGGAAGGCTGAGCCCAGACACCTCATCTCCCCCTACACTCATCAAACCAATGGGGAAGTGGGCATCAGGATCTCAGCCTTCCTTTCGAGGCAGTGAGGATTGTCCCCGGGGAATGAATTCCCTCCCACTCCTGTATTTCCAAAAACCAGTGCTCAGGACACACTGGAAATCAGCTCACTGGGAAAACTCAGCTACACCAAAAAGCTCAAATAAAAGGATTGCCCAACAGTATCACAAAACATCCATTGCACCAACTCAGTGCACATCAGGGCTCAACAAAGCTGTCAGAGCAGTCCAAAATCTCCACATCAGGGCTCAACAAAGCTGTCAGAGCAGTCCAAAATCTCCACATCAGGGCTCAACAAAGCTATCAGAGCAGTCTAAAATCTCCACATCCTTCAGCTTGCAGGAATTTTAGCACTCCTCAAAGGCCAGGTTTAGGTGCTTCTGCAGATCAGCTCATCCCTCAAGACAAGGGTTTGAGTTTTGCCCTCAGGGATCTGTGAGCTCTTTGTGTCCAGGAATGGAGCCTGCAGTGGATTAAGGAGCCGATTCTCCTCAGGGCTCGCTGTGGAGAGCCAAGGGAGATCCCTGGTTTTCCTGCTACCTTAACAGACTTTGGGATGGGTGATTTTCCAAATGAGGGCAGGAGATACCTGAGGCATGAGCTGGCTTATCACAAAACCAGTGTTTAACTCAACCCTTATCACTCTTGCCACATTCAGGGAAGAATATTTCACAAGTAACAACAAAATTTCAAAAATATTCACATTAACAAATTCAGGTATTTGCATATATTACATCATGAGGTGTCTCCCGAGCACAATTCCTAAAACTTAAAAAAAATCCCTCAAAAGGGAGTGATACAGAAATTCCTGCTGCAATAATTTACTGCTTTTGTTTAAGGTAACTAAACCTGAAGTGCTTCCAAAAAAAAAAAAAAAAAAGAACTCACGCCCTCATCGATGCAGAAACTGATCCCTTCCCTCATTATAGGTTAAAAAAAAAATGAAAATCCAGCACATGCCCCACAAGGACCACAGATGATCTGTTTATGGCACAAAGGCTTCCCAGATCAAAGCTGGCAGCACCTTCACTTTCCTCTGCGGAGGATGGAAGTTCAGCAAGGAATATTTAAGATTCCTGTGCAGAATATTGGGTATTCAAGTTAAATGTCTACACCAAGTCCAAAAGTTATTTTTAGATATTGTTTTAAACTCTTGAACTCAGCAGCCACTAAGTGGCTGCTGTACATGAACACCTTTTCATGTCATTTTTGAGTGCTTCATGAGGGTTATTTTCCTTTTTATATTTTCCTATTTTTATTTTCCTTTTTTTCCCTTCCTATTTCACAAGCATAAAAGAGATGCAGAAACATTTAATGTGCTGTGGAATTGGCCAACTCACTTCACATGAGACCTCCCTCTGTTCCCTGTTAAAAACCACTCCACAATGGATATAAAGGGAATGTTAAAAGAATTGGTTTTGTCATGTTTTTGTTCACACACAGCAATGTAAAAAATAGTTAACAATTCTAATTTTAAATAAATATCCCTCAACTGTCCCACCATTCCTCCAATATTCAAATGGACAGGAGACCATTTACTGCTCACAAACACAGGGATTTGGCAGTGTGAGGGTGGAAAAGTGGCTTTGTAGATGATAAAGTGGCAAAATAAAAAGCTAAGGGGGCACAGAACAATATGTATTAGCAAAACTCTGGCCTGCCCAGATATAAAGAAAAGTCCTAAAGGGAAAAAAAAAAAAAAAAAAAGCAGTATTCCACAGTTTAATGATACAATTCTACACAAAAATCCTCAGTCCTCTCAAACATGGATTTAGTAGATCAGCCACTCCCATTTTTTGTTGCAAATGTAGAATTTCAAAAGCTACAGGCCCAGAAAAGGGAACCAATCACATTACACAACCCAGTTTTTAGATTACACTCCCCTGCCATCCACCTGCACAATTCTTCTGCTTCAGCCAAAAAATGAGCACAGGTTGGGCAAGAGCAGCTAAATCCTTGTAAACAAAGACTGCTTGGAACAATTAAAATATTGTTAACCTGAACAAATCACAAATCCCAGCACTAATTAAAGCTTGTGGCCTTAAATTCATGTTCTCCTTTCCAGTATTGCACTCAATGTCTTCAGGAGGATGAGAACTTTGATTAAGACACAGCTGATACAGACCAAGATTTTAAATTTCTCTTTTTGGTTGGGTTGCCTTCCTTAATTATCTAAGAAATGGACAGGAAAAAGTTACAAAATCCCAGCGTGTGCATATTAAGGAGTAATAAAAATGACTTAAACAGGAATTTTGTCATCACAGCTTCTCCTGAACAACAGCAGGGAAATTCCTGAAGCCAAACCAGAAAACACACTGTGAAAATCAAATTGTCTTCCAGTCCTGCAAAGAGTGCTGGAATTCCAACCAGAATTCTGTAAATGCGTTTATGGGAAGTGGTAAAAAAAACCCACTGAAAATTCCAGTAAAAGTGCCATTCTCATTGTAATCTGAATATTGTAAATCTGAAATTGTAAATATCTGTAATTCTGAACATCTGAAAATCTCAAACTTAAACATCTGAAGTGCACAAGCAGCCAAAACTTTGTAAGGCTCAGCTTTGAGATGTTATTTAATTTTATAAGAAATTGTGATTTGCAGTGTAGATTCCTCAGAAAGAAAGAAAAAATGAAGGCAGCAAAGCAGCAAAGAAACCAAACAAAACTTCCTCTCCCTGCAGGGAAGCTTTAGTCTCAGTTTAACTTTTAATTTTGGGTTGCCAAACATGACTCCAAGAACCTGTAACACCAAGGCCATTATTTCAGGAAACAATTGAAACAAACTTAAATTTAGATCCAAATGTGCAGAACTCCCTCTATTCAAAATTTATCTCTGCCCTTGAAACTCAGCAATGATCCTGTGTAGGGCTTGCAGAGATCAGTAAGGAGACAATTTCCTTCCTAAATTAAATACCTAAAAGGGTGATAAGGCAAAAAAAAAAGGTCTCTTTTTTTGGAAGACAATTTGATGCTTAAGTTCATAGAGTTATTCTAAAAATTGCCTCAGAAAACTGAGAATTCTGATCACTGTCATTAATGTTTCTTAAGAATTTTGGCCAGAAGTTTTAATTAAGCAATATTCTTGGATCAAATAATCCAATGGAATGCAATATGCAAATATTCACTTTTTCTCTCTCTTTAAGATTATTTTGAAGCCCCTTCAAGCTGTTTGGAGTTTTCTGTATTTCACAAAACAATAAGATTTTCAGACTTTTGTCCCTCTCAGTTTTGGGCTGAATTCAGTAGCTGAAATTTGGGATGTGGTTGCTCATGTCAGAAGTACAAAAATGACCTTCTGAAGAAAATATCTTCTGCAGGGGCTGCCTCTTCCAGCAAGGAAAGGAATTTCCTACTGCCTTAGAGAGAAGTATCTGAATATGAAGTTTGAATTTTGTTTTTCCTTCTATGACACCAAGAAGGGTCAATAAGAAGGATAAAATTAAGACTTAATTGTCTGAAAAAGGTGAGGTGAAGGAAGCACTTATCTAATATCATCTGACTTTAAGTCTAAAATAAAGTTTAATATCACAGAATGTAAAAAGAGTCAGTAATAAAATAATATACATTAAATATTCCTCTTACTACTGCTAATAGGAACGTACAGACAGGGTTTTCTCATTTACCAAAAGCCTTTGTAAATGACCTGATTCTAAAGAGCTTTTTTTTGTAGATATTGTAAACATTTAGAATTTCTAAGGCTAAAAACAGGCACAAGTCTTCCATGAACAGTTATTATTCCTAAAAGCATTAAGGAATATATTCCAGATCTGCTATTCCTTTTGATAACAACAGAAATAATAGAAGTGTAACATTATAATTCACAACGTAGATTCTTAATTAAAAAAGAAATACAGCTTAACCCTGACAACAATTAATAATATATAGGGAATACTCCTTTTTTTTTTTTAAATTATCTAGTACATCAAAATTACATTTCCAGAATCCTTGTGCTGGGTGTGACTCAAATTTCATAAAGCTGAAGGAGGAACTAAAACATTTCTAAGAGGGTAAAACTGAAACGTCAGCTTTAGTAGCACCCCAGATTCCCAAAAATGCAGGAAAAATCTGCAATTCCATCCTGAAGCCACGTGCTTGGTGGCACCTTTAGCAGATGTTCAGCCACTCCCCTCCATCCTTTCCATGAGGTGATTTTGTTTTGTGCCTCGTTAAGGTACCTGAGCCAACAGTCTGATTTCAGGCTGGTTTTTCAAGTTTCCAGAGGTTTTCCCAACCCCTGCCAGCAGGCTGATCCCAAGGAACGCGAGCAGCAACGCAACTGCCAAGAACATTTGTCCTCTGGGCGTCCTCTCACCCCTCGCTGTGCCACCACACTCACCAGCAGGCCACCTTGAAAGAACATTTGTCCCCTGGGAGCCCTCTGATGGTTGCTGGGCCAGCACACCTCACCACCAGGTGATCTTGAACTCGTAGATGGGGCGCTTGCAGTAGTAGTGGTTGATGAGGTGCTTGTCGCACACGCCGATGCACTGGTGGTCCACGGCGATGCCCCGGGCCGACAGGTCGCTGACAATGCAGTGCAGGAGGTCGTAGACGTCGGCCACGGCCTCCCAGGGCCCGAAGGACACGTCCACCTCGCAGTGGTGCTCAAAGAGCTTGGCCTCGCTCTCGCTGCGCTCGAAGCGCAGGGAGTTGAAGTGGGGGCACTCGTAGGGGGTGATGGGCATCTCCTCCTTGAACACACACACCTTCAGCTTGGCAAACCTGGCCTTCCTCTGCATGGCTCGCAGCTTGGCTATCTCGATTATCCGCTCCAAGTGGTCTGAGAAAAGAGACAGAGGCCTGAGGACTCCAACGAGCCGCCAAGGAAAAGAGATCAAAAGCAATTATTTCATGTGAAACATTTCACTGCAGTTGTTCTCAGCGTGATATGAGCAGCACGTAGCAAAATGCAGAATAATCAAATCAGTCTTGGTTATCTGGTGAACTTGGTGGCATTATTATATGCCCAAGTTATCTGGCCCCACTACAAGGCCAAGTTTATTCAGTTGCAAGTCCTGACAGAACAAATGCAGACAAACCCTCTCATTTAATAACATTACAGCCTAATTTTGCTCCCCTTTAAGCATAGGAACCCACACCCTGGGATGCAGCAGGATGTAGAGACCTCAAAGATCCAAACAGCATAAAAAATACAGAATAAACTTCCCAGCTGCAATGGGATCAGTTTGGGAGCTGAGAGCAGACTGAAAGCATGAGGTTTAACACTGGAATCCCACTAGAAAAAACAGTCAGTGCTACTTTGTTTATTTACCTTTGTAATATGGCATTAGGCCCAGGAAAGCTTGTCTAACTTTTTCTCCTTTAAGAGGCTGGATATCCTCTAGATTGTCTAGCAAGGGTCCTATGGAATAATACTGAGCTTCCTTGTACACTGACCTCACTCGCTCTCGGGGGGGCAGGTCACCAGATCGTAGGAAGTTTAGTATGTCTCTAAAAAAAAAGGGCAAAAATATCATTAACAAACACATTTCTGCCAAAACTGCTGCAGGTGGGAAAGGACAGGAAATGCTGGATATTCATTGTTTGCTCTATTGAGACAGTAACTGAAATAAATGAGCCATATTCCCAGCATTTGTTTGTAAAACCGTTTGCCACGTTCAGGTTTCCAAGCCATTATTTCACATTTTGCCTCAGCTGATGTCAAAACTCATTTGAAAAAGTGTCAGTGGATTTTAAACCAAACATTCAGTGTGGAGGAAACAATTTATAACGCAGAAGAGGCCAGAGTGTTTCATGGGAAAGAAATTGTGGTCACTGCATTTCAAATTTAGGTCTGGGACAAAATAAACTTTTTTGTTTTCCCAGAGATTCATATTCATGGACATTTTATTCCACACAGATCCAGCTGAATGGATGGGATATATGCAAAGGAGGTTTCTCGTCACAGATCAGGGCCATTTACCAAATAATAATCAGAAGTTTTAAAAAAGAGAGAGAACATTTCCTTGTAGTTCTGAAACACTGTTCAGCAACAGGATCTTTGACAGAGAAAGAAATCACTTTATGAGTATTAACCAACAAACCCCTTATCAAATAAACAAAACAGTCACTTTATAAGTGTCAACCAAGAAAACCTTATCAAATAGAAGAAGCATTACTGCAATCTTAGAATGACAACAAATACAGCACGTGCTAACCTGGCTCTCTATTCCAGCTGTATTTTCAATTGAGGTTGATAACATCACTAATTAATTGATTTTCCAACAATTGCCTCATGTAAAGACACAATTATTTTAGAATAAACACAGTGGCTTACTCTATCTCTGTCCCAGATTATGGTACAACCCAAAAGTGCTGTGAAAATAGTTCAGTGCTCCTCTGTTGAAGACAATAAGGAAATGTCTATAAAGGAGCAACAAGAAATTTGGGATAAAATGCAATGTGTTCTTTGGGCAAAGACCTGAACCCATGAACACTGATCACCTTTTTTAGCAATCTCACCCCGATTCAAACAGAGCATTAGTAATCATGGTTAGTTTAATTAAAAATAAAATAAAAGCTGAGCACTTAGGAAGGAATCCTGGAGGTGAAGGAATACGGCACTACCAACAAAAATAATTTAGAAAAATAAATTCTTTAAAGGCTTGTGCTTTTTTTTTAGTAGTTATATCCTGTTTAAAGATTGAAAACATCTTACTTTCAACTGTGTAAGAATCCTAGATTCAATCCTTCCATTGTCTCTTCCTTACAGATACTGAATATCAATTAAAACCCAGTGCTGTGCAAAGGAGTTTCCTATGGAAAGCAACTCCAAACACTTCTTTAAACCATCAAAACAACTGGATACCTCGAGAGGAGACACTCTAGGGGAGACAATGCACAAATTCAAAGCCTTTCTTGTTCTTCCTTCCCCATTGCACAACCAACAAAGAGTTTTCTAACTGCAGTTACTCACGTGATACTTTGAAGGTGTGCAACGTTAAATGCTGCACTTTAAGGAAAAAAAACCAAACATTAAAAATAAGTTTAAAACCAAGTTTTTAGTAAGAACTTTCCAAGCTTGCCCCGAGGATCTGTACATACCCGAAGTAGGTGCCGTCCCTGTCGATGAAGTACCTGCCCTCAGCGTCCGTGGGGATGTAGTGCCTGCCACTGAACATGGCTGCCAGCATGGTGTCCTCGTACCGGCGCAGCGTGGACAGTCTGGTGGTGAAAAACATCCCCCCCACGTTCAGCGGGACAACTTCTGGGAACTGCAAAAGCAACCAGCACATCAGAAAGGAGCCTCCGGTGCTCTGCAGGTGACAAAGGGCACAGCTTCCAAAAGGCGCTTGCAGTTTGCAGCCGGGACAAATGTGTGGCTCCTGCCCCACTGCCACAGATCGGGGAGGGTTGAGGGGTGAAAATTTGGATGCTTTGGCTGCTGGGAGGAATCAGGGAGTGGTTTAATTGTAGCTGGGCATCTGAAACAGCAGAAATAACTCAGCTGGAATAGCAGATATTTGAGATATTAACGCCTCCTTTGGCTCTTTTGGAAGAACGAAACAAGAAAACAAACCCACTTTCCCAGCCTTACACAGAGAGAAAAAAAAAGGGAAGAAATCTCAGTCAAACTTGGGGCTTGCACTCTGCTGGTTCCTTTCCACAACAAGACTATACTATACACTGAAAAAAAAAATTGTATTTGTTTACACCAGGCCTAAAATCTTACTATCACACCCCAGGATGCCTTAAGTACCAGAAGAAACACTTAATTGCATGTCTCAAGTCCAAACCTGGGTGGAATTTGTAAGTAAAGCTGCCAAGCTACTCAAATAAATTCAAGAGACTTCGTTTTATTCAAACGTGTTAAGCGAGCTGGGTATCCGCAACGAAACCCTGCGTTCTTCAGCAGCTGAGCAGCCCGTGCTGCCGTGACCATCCCCATCTCAGGTGAGCTCTTACCTGCTGAGGCAGCAGAGGTAGCGCCTGTCCTGCCTGGGTGGCGGTGGGAGTGGCCGGCTCTTGGAAATCATCCTCTGCATCCGAGCTCGACATGGCATCATCCGGGGTGGCACTCACTTTGTTCTGCCCCGTGACTACCACCATCCCTCTGGCTCTGGGGAGCAGCTCTGCTGGGTAGGAGGCCGTGGCAGTGCTGAAGGGAGACCCAAATTAATCACCCAAATTAATCACCCAAATTACCCCGATCACCGGGGCGCTCCCCGCAGCGGCCGCGTTACTCCCGGGAGAAGGAGGCGCAGGGATGCCAAGCACGCCGGGAGAGGGCTGCGGGCAGGAACGCCGCGGGCACAGCTGCTCCAAGGCCCTCCAGCCGCGGAGCCGCTGGCAGGGGCTGGGAAGAGCCCGGCATCCATTGGCTGCACGGTGCACGGAGCGATTGGCTCCGGCGCGGCTCTGCAGGAAAATGTCAT
This sequence comes from Promerops cafer, assembly GCA_013398275.1. NCBI lineage: Eukaryota > Metazoa > Chordata > Aves > Passeriformes > Nectariniidae > Promerops > Promerops cafer. The sequence goes on from VZSE01008993.1 coordinate 64,811, forward strand.
TTGCTGGGAGAATTTGGGTGGCCGCTGTCGCAGCCTGTCCCTCGCCAGGGGCGGGATGCAGGAACACGGCCCTGCCAGGGGCGGGGTGCAGGGACGCGTCCCCGTCACATTGGCGACACCCGGCTCCGTCTGTCACCTTCAGCCGCTCTCCGGCAGCGGGGACGGGCACGGGGAGGGCTCGGCTGGGCTCTGGAATTCCCTGGGAAACGGGAAAACCGGGATTTCTCGGCAGCCAGGGAAAGCAGGCGTTTCCCTGCATCACATCACACCACACACGGACGCGCACGAGACACAAACATTTAACTCTCCTTATCACGCTGCTAATTATCAATTGAATTTAACACCTGCAAGGCTTCTCAGTCCATCCCCACTGACAAACTGCACCATGAAAATAATAATGGCAAGAGCCGACTAGCAAAGAGAAACCCCGCTGCTCTCCTTACACTGCATTATGTAAAATCCCTGTTCCCAGGACGTCTCCAGCAGCATCACAACTCCCTAACAAAGACAATCCACTACCAGAGGCTTTATCTACCTCCAAACCTCCTCTCAAATCACTACAAAATAGAGAAAGAGGAGGATTATTTGCACAAGCACATCTGGCACATTTATTTATTCACTCAAAGATGCTTCCCCTCGAAATCAGCAAGTAAAAATGACATAAGATTTTAAAAATCTGCCTTAATAATTCTGCTGACAGTCACTGTGCACACTGTTAGATCTCAGCTCTTAAAGGAAATACTGAGCTCAGAGTGGACCCACACAGACCTGGGATGCCCCTGAGCAAAACAGGTACTTTATAGAGACCTGATCAGACCAAAATCTCCACATCCTGTGGGAGTGTCCACAGCCTTCTTTCCCCAAAATTTGGAGATGAATTCTATATCCTGTTTAATACCCTAATAAACACAGAGAAGTAGCTACTGTGAAGTCCCAAACATTTTTGTTTAAGCTGCAGCTCATTAAGAGGGTTGGCTCAGCTCAGAGAGGGATTTAATTTCTCTTTTCTACAGTTCATAATCATTTTTCCACCCCAGTCCAATGCACAGGCAGATAAATAAAGATGGAAGTGCTTCTGAAGGGCCACACCCTTTAAAAAAATTTAGTATTTGTCCTAAAACAACGTTTATTCTGACATCATCAATTATCCAAACAACTCAACTATGCCTCACAGATAAAGAACAGACACAATATAAATGAAAGATTATTCTGCTAGGGACTCCTTTAAGGAGATAAACAAATTACCAGCCAGAAAGAGTTTGCAGAACAGCATTTATAAGATGCACAGTCAAAAAATGAGGGTGAGCCTGTATTTACTGTGAATGTATTATTTATAAAGCTGCCACTTGACACCAGTGCTTTGGCTGCTATTTCTAGGTCTCTTTGGAGTACTCAAAAGAACACAAGATTGACCAAAAACGTGTTTTTGTCTGCATTTTTCAAGGATGTCCCATAGATTTCACTTAAATGGAGAGCAGTGTGAATAAACAACATTCACTCCATTAAATCTATCAGCATTATTGACCACAGAATGGGTTTTTGGGGCAAGTTCATCCATTTGGCACTGCATCAAAAAGGGCCTCTTTCCTAACAGAGCTAGAGGCCTGAGAAAGGGGATTTTTCTCCCTCTTTCATAGTCTCCTTCAATATGACACCAAGGTTTAAGAAAAAAAGCCATGAGACAGCATTAATTATGTTCTGCTCAGAAGTACCAACCTTCTCTGCCATTGGAACATCCAACAAAACAATCCCTCAATAATGAGATTTAGCAGACCATCATGAGCCCAGGATTCTGAGAACAAGCTTAGTGGCAATAAAAAGACTCAGGACTGACAAGTTGAACCTGTTTTTTGATGTTCATTAAAAGGTGAGTGAAGTTCCTCTCTAGGTTGGCTTCACCTGTTCACCCAGGGAGCACTGAAACAGAGCTGTGCTGACAGGACCAGAGTCCTCCTAAAAGAAAACCAGAAGTTAAATCACTGCATTTCATGGAGAAAACACATCCATCTGGATCCCAGAATAGTTTGGGTTGAACTGGACCTTAAAGATCATCCAGTTCCACCCCCCTGCCACGTCCACAGACCAGGTTGCTCCAAGCCCCATCCAAAAGGCTGATCCTTTTCTTTTCACTTAAAGCACATGCAATAATTATTTGTAACTACATGCAGAAAACATTCCTTTGTTAAATCTCTCATTGAATTTACAGAATTTATTTATTTAAACTAAGCAAATGCCTCTGTTTCACTTTCAAATACATCTAGGTCTAGATCAATAGACAGTTAATGGGAAAACACCACCAATAAACAAAATTATCATTAAATCAAATATTTGATCGAACCACACATCAGCAGCATCCAACTCTACCAGAAGTGCCTCCTTCCAGTCCTTCTACCTGTCAATTAAAAGCAGGGATTGCTTCCTGGAGCTTTGCTGGGGACAGCTCAGATATTGTCCCACACACAGCAAAGAAAGCTCAGTAAATGAACTGGCCCTGCCAGTTTGGCTTCATTCCCCAGGGAATGACAGCAACCCTTGAACTGGGCTTGATGCTAAGATTTATAAAAGTTTTTCAAAGCTCTGCTGTTCCTTCAACTTCCCCATGTTGGTTTAAACAACTTTTTCTTAAATACCTTCTGAGGCTGCACCAGTGTTGGCAAAGTTACAAACCCAAAATAGTTACAATACCAACAAAAAATGACATAATGGTTATACAGTCAAAGGCTTTTTCATCAAGGCTCTGATATATGAACCCATCACAGGAGTCCCACACAAACTCCTGTTCAATTGTAACTCTTTGGGATGTGCTTTTTTGGGGGAGATACCAAGTGGATTGTTAAAAGACTCCCCCTTTTTAAACTAGGGTAGAATGAGACCTGATTTAGCAGTGTCTACATCACCAACTTCAAGGGACACAGATGATTGAAAGGTTTGTGTGAACACAGAGGGAAAAGACACAACATCCAGTAAATTCCAATAAATCTGTGTCAGAACAGCAAGGAAACATCCTGGAAGAGGGGCTGGGATCTCTGAGCTGCAATAAACTGTTATACATTGGCCCGGAGAATCCTGGACTGTAAAATCCCAGCATCTCTAGTCATAAACAACAACCCAGAGGATGATGAAAGGGCAGTGTAACTCAACTTTTGCAGCTGAGAGCAAAGGCAGGGTGTATGGGTGGGTAGAATGGGACTCTCCATCACAGTGACCTTGCAGGCAGGAGCAGGACAGCAGGGACACCTGGCTGGGGGTGACCAGTGGGTAAAGGACACTGGGGCTGCACTCACTGGTGCCTGCCACTGCCCCTCACACAGCATCCCACAGCATCCCTCAGCTGTTAGAGCTTGGAGCCGTCTGACAGCTGCGAGGAGCACAGGCATCGCACACAACCACCACAGCGGGTGGATGGGGCAGCACAAACCCAGGCGGTGGGCACGCCAAGAGTCAGGCAAATGACCAATACTTCATTAATAACTAATTAATAATTAATAATTAACTCTCACCTCGTGCCTTGCCAGGGTGACAGCCTGACCGGCACCACCGCTCGCGAGGGGGTGGCCCCGGCCGCGGTCCCTCCGCTCCCCTCACGCTCCCCTCACCCGTCCAGCCCCGCGGCCNCCAGGCGGCACCGGCGGCGGCGGCGGGACCGGGGTTATCCCTCAGTGCCGCGCGGCTCCGAGGAAAACGCCCAGCGGAAACGAGCCGGGCTCGTCAGCGGCCTCGGGAGCAGCGCGGCCGCGCCGCCCTCAGCCGGCACCAGGGGAGGCCCCGCGCTCGCGTGTGGGAAGGAGCGCGGGATCTTCCCCAGGGCACCCAAGAGTCGTTCGGGCACCGGGGCTTTAAAATCACCACAAACGGAGCAACGAAGAAACGGAGGAAAAGCAAAACTCTGTCAGATCCAGAATCCGAGGAAATACAAATATTTTGGCACGAACTCCTCTCAAAACCAGTGGGGAAGGCTGAAACCTTCACCACCTTGAACCACCGAGGGGAGCAGAAATTGAGACTCAACAACCATCCCAAAAATACCTTAAATAAATAATCATGTTCCACACTGTACCCTAAAGATCGAAACTTCAGGATACAACTCACAGCAGCAGTTCAGCATCTCTGAACAAAATTGCTTTTGAGGAAACAAATTCAAGAGTCTAAAAATTACCAACTTCTTCCTGCAGTAAACAAATCTCACGTTATACCTCTCAGTGGGACACTCCAATTTACTGTTTCTTCAACACCCAGCTATTAAAAGCAAACAAAAAGCATTAAATTGCAAACCTTAAAACAAGATTCAAACCGAGGACATGAGATCCTATCTTTCCTCACATCAATATCTTGAACTATAACTAACACATCAATATCTTGAATTATTTAAATCTTAAATTGAAAGCAAAATTATTAGGAAATAAATAAACATCACATTTAAAGCATTTATTTTGAAAAATAAAATACAAAAGATTGTTGAATTGTAATTGTACATGTAATTTATCAACTTTTTTTTTTAAATAAAAGATATTTAACATTTTCCACATATGAATAAAACAAACAACTGTTCCACCAAAAATCTTTCAGGACAAGCACAGACCACTCTTGAAAGCTTTGTACATTTAAAACCAAACTGCTACAAGAAACAAAAAAAAAAAATCTTTGAAGATGGAGCCCTGTAATTAAAACAGAGGAGCAATTTCAGAGACAGGCATTGCTTTTGCATTTTTTAAAACAAAACAAAAAAACCCTTAAAAATAGTTGTGTGAATGTAATGCAGTTCTACATTAACATCAGTGATTTTTTTTTTTGGTTTTTTAACAGGTTTACATGCGTTCACAACAGCAAAATTTGGAACAAAAACAGGATGAAAGAAACAGAAGAGAACATTCTGAAGAGAGCAGGCCATGAGCAGCACCCCTCTGATCCCAGGGGAACAGGCCTGAGGGATCATTCCCATGGAAGAGGCAGCAGTTGATCTTCTAAGGAAAAAGAAATAAAGTTATGTTGGAGCTTTCCTGGTAATATTCAGCTTTTTATCCTCGACAGCACTTTGGATTTATAAATAATGCAGAATTAAGAGTAGCCACTGTTGTCTCAGCAGGTGGAAAGCCACTGCCAAGACAAATCCCATTCCTGTAAGGAATATGACTGCTTTGTCCATCCTTTATCATTAGAGAGACTGCTTGGAGCATAGTGCAAAAAAATATATATTGATTTTCCACTTACATCTCAAACCCTTGTGACCCAGTGGGAAGTTATGCTGGGAAGTTCCCAGTTTGGCTTCTCAGAAACTGGGCAGCAGCTTTAGACAGAAATATTGCAGGTTGAAATCCATTTTTCAGAGCTAAGTGGCAAAATGAGGTTGGTGCTTTGGTAATTTTAAATTGACTGTGTGAAAAGATGATGGTTTCTCTATTGATTTCACAGTGAAGGCCTGTAATTCATCTCTGGGAAGCTTTTAGATCCATTATTTCTACACAGAGCAGTGCTTTTGGCTATATTTAGGGTGTTTATATTTATGGCCACGTAAGGATCTATTTTGGGGATATTTGTAGGGCACATTGCTTTGGGCTATTTTTAAACTGGATTTAAATTTTGCCTTCTTTTGTTGTCAGGCCAGAACATCTGATAGCAGGGCTGACAAGTAAAATTCCTGGATTAACACAGGAAATCTTGCATCACTCATTACTTAACTGCTCTGGAATTTACTCAGCTCCCTGCAAAATTTTGCCACTGTTTATTCAGTGACTAAAATGCAGCTTTTTGAAAATACTGGCTAAGAGATGTTAAATCAAATATTACAAACCAGCTTATCTTTAGCAGTTTCCTTAAAAAAATATATCCTCATATTTATCTTACCTGTGGAGTTAGAGAAGTTAAACAAAAATCATCTTAATTTCAGAGCAACAAATGAGCAGAACTGCAACACTCTCTTATTACCTTCTGTGCAAGAAATGTCCATTTTATCTTCTATTCCATAGGTTCAGTCTGTCAAAAAATAGTAAAAATTAAATTAGCTATTTTACATTAGAGGACAAAGGTATCAGTACCAATGTCTGCTCTCCAAACCTTTGAGTTGTTTAGTTACATTATGTTAATACTAAAGGAGAACACTATCAGCATCGATTTGATCAAGTTTTTATGGTTTAAGGAATATTCTTTTACTCTTCCACAGTGCTTATTTTTGTCTTTTAGGTGGTCTGTCTTTGCTATGGATCAATCTGCTCAGATTTTGGTAAATAAACCAAGCTAACTGTATAAATCCACCTCCTGGAATTTAGCAGGAACTTCCCTATCCTATGGAGTGAAGAAGGAATTTATCAGAGTGGCCCAGATTCTTTTGGGTATCCCAGGATAACTGAAAACCACAAACAGCATTATTTAACTGACACTGTATGCAAACAAGGATTTAAAGGATTTAACCCAGGATTTATTCAAAATCAAGGATTTTTTTTTGCTAGCACACCATCTACCCACGGTGTGCTCAATTCTGAAGGATCTCCCTGCATTTTCCATAAACCCTTCTCACACTATTTCCCCTCCTGTCAAGGCACACCCTATTCCTGCAGCTTTATCTGTGGCTAATCCTGCAACCCCACCAGCAATCCCGTGTGGAAGCCCCAGGAGTGACCCCAGCAGGCTCCTGTGAATTCAGCAGCACACATGGAGCAGACACTCAGTGACAGGGACAATGCTGGCAGCAACAGGGCTGGGATGGTTCTCCAGAGCTGAGCAAAGCAGGAGCACTGAGTGATCCAAGCAGGCAACCAGGCAGGGAAAAGCCAAGCCCACGTTAGAGATCACACAAAGGCTGCTCAGAAGGATTTGGTGGCCACAGCAGGGTTATTTTCTGAAAACATGAAACACACACTACAGCTATGCCACTTTACTGATCCACGTTCATTTTATCTTGCCACGAGACTTCCTTTCTACTGTCTTCTTTGGCTGGAACAAAAGAAATCAGTTTTCCTTTTTAATCAAATCATTTTTATCCAAACAAAAGGAGAAGTCAAAATGCTTTTTCTGTGGTAGATTCCTGGGTATTTTTAACCTGTCCCATCCCTGGCAGTGTCCAAGGCCAGGCTGGACAGGGCTTAGAGCAACCTGGGATAGTGGAAGGTGTCCTTGCCCATGGCAGGGGGTGGGAAAAAAATGGTTTTTAAGGTGCCTTCAACCCAAACCATTCTGGGATTTTACAGTTCTGTGATATCCACAAGATCCTACAGTTTGAGAGCTTCATGAAAAGGGTTTTACTTTTTGCTTTTTTCAGGTCCCTTAGGGAGCTGATGACAATGAACAGCATTTAGGGGATACCAAATTGTGAATTTTCAGTAAAACCTGAAGTTCCACAGCACACTTGACTATTAAATCAACACCACCCCTATCCATTGGCTGGGTCTGTTGACTTTGATAACATCTCTATTTATTTTTAAAACCTCTCAGTACTTACAACTCTGCTCTCTGGACTAGACTTGCTTTAAAGCAAGATAACAGAAGATAAAGCTCCTCTACAAGTAACAAACTTTGCAGTTTGGTCCAGAAAAGCAGCTCAATTTTCCTTCCATTTCACAGCAATATTCAGGCAGCTCAGGGTGACAAATACCACTCTTAACTCTGGAGTTACACATGGATTCAGGAGAGGTTTGGGATGCTGAATTCAGGATTCCACCTCGTGGATCATCAGCAAATCTCGCCATCAATCAGAAAATCAAGGTCAGGAAGAAATGGTTTATAAAGGCTGCTTGGTATCATTTGCTGCTACACCCACAAAAAGGAAATTAATTCAATACTGTACCTGTGGCACTTCTTTGAGGAAGTCAGGGAGCTGAAATTCACCTTTATAGACCTGGAAAAACAAACAAAAATTATACTACTCAAAGCCCTCATTCACTATTGTTTAAAATGCTGAAGAGCTTGTTAAAGGGAAAGAAAAAAAAGAAACTAAGTTTTTTTGGTATTGTTAGCATCCACTAATGCTAGAACATTAAGTATTTTGGCAACATATTGTCTTCTCTCTAGAGGATAATTTTTAAAAGCTCTTTGCTTCTGAGAATAAACATTCCAAAGGGAAAATAAATGTATTCTGGTTTTTTTTTGGTTTTTTTTTCCAAAACAGAAGTATATTTGAAGAGCTTTACCATCCTGTCTAGTGAAGCATAAAGACTGATCATCCTAATGTCATGACTGTGGTCTTGTGTAGTAATTTCTAAATAAAAATTTAAAAAAGGGCACAAATCTATTTGGAAAAATTCCCTAAAGCCATGAAGTGGAAATGGGGCTCCTCCAAACCTATGTGGAAAAATTCCCTAAAGCCATGAAGTGGAAATGGGGCTCCTCCAAACCTATTTGGGAAAATTCCCTGAAGCCATGAAGTGGAAATGGGGCTCCTCCAAACCTATTTGGGAAAATTCCCTAAAGCCATGAAGTGGAAATGGGGCTCCTCCAAAGCCTCGCTCTGAGCTGCGCTCTCTGGTTTGCGTCAAAGGAAGGCGCTCCAGAAAGTCAGGGGATGTTTATTACAATTTTCTCTGCTCTCCTGTGTGCACAGGACCAGAACACAAAGCCATGCCCAGCTTGTCAATATTCTGCAGTGGGACTGCAGCTGAGTCAGCTCTGAATTTCCTGCCCTGTAGATCCTGTTTCAGGATTGCATTCCCATCCCAATCCAGCCCTGGGATCCAAACCCCCAGGCTTCACTGAGAGCAGGAATTACTACACACACACATGGTGGCACTCTGATATTCCATGGTTTAGATAAAATAGGAACAGCTCTCATCTGTATTCTGCCAGGGGCCACTGGCTTTCCAATGGGAACACTAAGGAAAGTCACCCTGGGCAGAAACTCAGCATGTGGCTATTGGAGCCTTGCTCCACTATAAATATTTATACATCGAGGAGAGGATTTCTCATTTTTTGCTTTTATCAAAACCCTTAAAATGCAGGCTGTGTCCTGGAGAACAGGAATGGAAATTACAAAACAACATTGTCACAGCAAAAATGTTACAGAATAACCTCAGCAAGAGTCACAAGAAAAACCCGGATTTTTTGTTAGGTGGTGCTGATGTTGGAAAGACCAGACAGGAACCTTCACCTTTTCTGGGAATTCTTAAAAAGAACTAATCCTGATGGTGACAGCACTTAGTGACTGATTCAGAACCAGAAGGACCAAACCAGAATCCTCCTCCTTTCCTTCTGCAATTATGACTCAGTCTGATTTTTATATTACACATCTCGATTTGTGTCTGCTCTGAAACCTTCACCTTTGCATTTACAAATTTGCATTGTTGCAAATTTACATTTACAACATTTACCCCTAATAAACATCTGACAGCAGACAGCTAAGATCAGCAATATTAAGAAGAATAATGTCACTGGAAAGCAAATGTTTTGAAGATATTTCATATCATATTCACATGAAAATATCAGCATTTACACAGCACAATTTACCAAGGCAAACCTAAGCAGCGGCAGGCCCAAGATTAGGTTTAACAAATTTTGGTTCAGAACTGACATTACCTAAGGGCTGGTTGTTTCAGGAGGAGACTGTGTAAAAACTGGTTTAAAGTAGTTCCAAAAACATAAATGGTTCCTTTTGAATCAAAACCCAAGGATCAACAGCAATCCAGAAATTCTAAAAACAATGACTCCGTCTGCAGCCAAAGAAATTAAAGAGGCTTCAGACTCCAAATTATTTTCTGACCAATTTCTAAGTGTAAAACACATCACTCACAGTGGCATTAGAGAGACAGAAGCAGGATATTGGAATTATTTCCAGTCTAAGCAAGAATTCATTAAAATTGAGAAGAAATGGGGTTTACCATTTCTAAGGGAATTATTTTGCAAGTCCAAATGGAATTCCAGAAGAGGGGGATCTGAAGCCTGTGTCAGTTTGTTGTTCAGTGTTGGCAGTATTCAAGCTGTTCTATTAAAAAACCAAAACACATTCTTATAGCCAAACTGAATGGATATTATTCTCAAAAAGAGATCAGAAAACAAGCTTCACATCCAGTTGCCTGAGAAAACCCCTTTAAACACACAGGGGAAACTTCAGAACAGAAGTGTAACCTATAGTTCTTTTTTATAGAAGATTAAAGCATTTCTTTTCACCCACTTTCCTGTCTGCTTTGGAAAGAGTCACATTATATTTGGTCAGTTCCAGTACACAAAAATAATGTGTTTTTTTGTGTAAAAGTCACCCTGCAACCAAGTGTGCTTGGGCTTGGTAAACTTTAAAACATCCAAGTTGCAGAGTATAAGGCTGTTGATGTTTAATTGTAAAAGAAAAAACAAATTAAATAAAGAACACTGGCAAAACCAGAGCTGAGCCCCTTTCTAGAACCACTCCACAGCACAAGGAAGCACCCTCATCTTTCAGATTTTCCTGAACTTTGAAGGCAGCTTCAAAGGCTTACACAATTCTTCACCTCTGCTGGACCTGCCAAGGAAGGGCCATGTGAGATGTCAATGTTTACCCAGGAGGGACAACACAGAGAGCAGGATCTTACACAGGCCCAGCAATGTCTGCCAAAAGGCAGCTTGCAACCACATCTCAGTTTGCATTTTGGTTGGTAATAACTCTCTTTATGCATTATTAATCATATTTATGCAGAGTTAAGGGGTTTGAGGTTTTTTGTTGTAAAAATGAGATAGCAGCACCTCTGGAGAGAAACTATGCAGTTGGGAATCCATATGTTGGAAGAAACACCCACTAAAGGGAATATTAAACAAATTTAAAGGACACTGAGAAAGTCTATGCTGTTGTGGTCACATGAAAGATGGAATAACCCCCAAATTTTTGTTTTAAATATCAGAGAAAACGCCCACAAAGCCAAATGCCTTTAACATCAGGTTAATCAGTGAAAATGGAGATGCAGGGCCCTGAGCAGCTGGACATTCAAACACCTCTGACTGCACAATTATCCTCATCCCTTAGGATAAATACACTTTTTACCTTTATCAGAGATTGCTCCTGCCCTTAAAACCTCAAAGCCAAACTCTTGAAATCCTGGTTATCATGGATGTTTTGACTCTGAACAGGAGATGGTTCCTCACAATTTAAACCAGGCACAAGACTGGAGTGACTAAACTCTGTTTTTATCTCTAGATGTTGCCATCAGCTGATCATAAGCCAGAGCTGAAGAACAGCTTGGGGCTGGCAGTAGAAGAATCACTGTATTTGAACAGTCCTGGTGAAAACCACAGCTCTTTCTCTGGAATTCTGTAACTTCCACCTCTGGATCTCTCCAGGACAGGGAGCACAACTCCATGAAGAAGTTAAAAGAACTTACAGGAGTGTGTATTCCAAGCATACAAATTTATTTAGTGGGAAGGACGTGCCAAAGAAAATCTGATGTAATTCATTACAGATGGGAGAGGAAACCACTGTGCCAACCATAACACAGCAATGCAGCTTCTCCTGGGCCAGAGGCAGAGCTCTGCAGCTGGGAGCTGCTCTCTCTCCTCTTCTGCTGGGCTCAGGCAAACTGCTGAAATTCACTTTTACACCATCTCACTGTACTGATAAGGACATATCACACACTGTTCTAATGAGGAGTGAAGCACTTTTGTATTTCACCCCATAGAGGCTGGGCTACCAGCTCACAGACAGCTTAATTATTGCATTTTCTGCATAATTTGCAGATGAAAACTTCATTTACTTCAGGATGTTGATTTCCTTTCTGCTCAGGATGTAGAATTTGTTAAAACTCTAGGGGGGAACAACAAGTAATGATGTATCTATGAGGAAGGAACCCTTACTGTGATAAATTAACAGATCAGCAACAGAATTACAAGAAAAGCACAAAATATTCAGTGAAGGCAAAATCACCCTCCTTGGAGAGGTCACATACAGAGAACAGCACAACCCTGGCCAGACCTTGCTCTCTCTGCTCTGCATTCCTTAACTGAGACAAGGGAAACTGTCAGAAAAGATAATACTGTCAGGCTTAAAAGAAAACAGATCAACAAAAAGTTAATGGCTTTGTTAGTGAAAACATCAGAAAAATCTGTTGAACTCGTGGCTGCCCCAGTGCAGATCCTGTCAGAGATGTTTTATTTCCTAACACAGCACTGGGAGAGCAACACAACAAGAGATGAAGTTCCCTTCATGCTCTGGCAATTCCTCAAACAAAAGCAGAGATGTCAAAGTACAAACCCAGGTTGGTTCTTGTTATTTTTGTGCTGTGCTGCAGGAGCACAGAAACCAAACCTCAGCATTTTGGTGTCCTGCAAAGGTAACAGGCAAGTGAAAAATCCAAATTCAGCAGAGAGCATTGCTTCCCTTGCATTACCTACAAGGAGATAGCATTTCTAATTTAAGCACTGTCCTTTAGCTGGAGAAACTCATCATTTTGTCTCCAGACTGAATTAAAAAAACCCATATATTTAAGCTGTACATATGCAAGTCACCAGCAGGGGACAGAAAAGGAGAAAAGAGGAATAAAGAACAGCACTTGAGTGTTCAGAAAGCTTAGGAAAACTAATATTTTGCACCACATCAGCCATCTCTTTCTATTTTTCTCCAGTACCAGCCCTTGTTTTAGGAATTTTTACACTGCTAGTTCTCACTTTCATGATTAAGAGCAGCAGCTTTAAATTGTTGAGCATTATTTTCACTGTTAAGTGCAATTTGTGGTCTTTTCCAAGAAGGGACAGATTTTGCTCAGCTTTAGAAGTCTAAACTTTATCTGTTTTCAATGAATACAATTCAAGTTCTGTGTTCACTTTAAAGTCTTGGAGACCACAAATACAAATATAAATATAAGAGAGCTGCTTCCAAACACAAAATGAGCCAATAAATGGCTACAAACAAGATCCAGATATTCTTACTATGCACTGAAAAGCAATTCTGGAAAGATTTTCTTTGGCCAGCTTCATCCATATTCCATATTCAAGATATTCAGTACAAAACTCTGTGAAAGGCTATCCCAGGTGAAGAAATTTAAAGAAAGCAAGAGCAAAAGAAGTGCTACAGTGATTTACAAATTCACCAGCTCAGAGTACACAGGAACACACTTAACTTGCCAAGTGCCAGCTCCAAAAGGCTGGAAAAACCCAGATTTATTTATTTTATCCATTTAAATAAATGCTTTCTTCTCTAGGCTACAGCAGCAAGGAATAAATTAGCACAAGTTCCTGGAGGAGAAAGGAAACCCCACAAGAGCTGTCCCTGATGAGCCAAACTCACCAGAGTCTGAAACAGTTTGAAATCTTTATGTTGTTCTATTTTTAAAGAAATATTCTAAGTTTTGAAGATGAACCATCTTGAACTCTCTTGTTTTTAGCATTCATTCAAACACCTCCCTCTGTACAAATCTGTACAAACCACACATGCAAATGTAATTTTGGCAAAGAACAAGTGACTAGAAAAATATATACTGGGTACTACAATAAACAACAAAATTAAAATGCTGTCTGGGGCTGTAAGTAAAGCTATTAAATTTAAATAGCAGCCAAAATATTAATGAGTGTTCCATATGTCTGCAATATTTAGATCAGCTTCAGTTTTTAACAGCTGCTCTTAGCATAAGTAAACAAACAAATTATCCTTCAAAGCAAACTTGGAAAAAGCCTCAGTAAACCCTCAGCCTTTGAAAATAGGTTTTCATTTCTTCAGACTTGCTCCTTGCTTTGTTTATTACCTGAATTCATCTCCTGTATTTTGAAATCAAATCCATTTCAAGAAGAGACAGAAATCCAGACAATTTTTACAGCTTGGCCTGAGCTTGCCCCACACAGGTGGAGGCTCAGAAAGGTCAGCAGGCTGTAAAAACTTGTGACAATTTTATCAGTGAGACACAACCAATAAAATTTGCAATTTCTAGTACTGAACACTTATTTTAACTGAGTGCAGAAAAGTTCATTTGTTTGTGAGCCTTTTAAAACAGGGAACTTATAAATTGTAACCAAAAAGGGTGGGTTACTTTTTCCATGCTGAGCTATCAGCTATGAATTAAAACAATCAACCTGCCAGCCTTTAATACACTGATTAATGATATTTTTTTCTAAAAAGAAATAATGCAAAAGTGTTAGAGACTTCACAAACCCCAATTCCTTTTTCATTCCTATTTATCCTGAAAAAACTTGCAAGCAGTTTTTTCAGGATCAGAAGGCTGGTGGAAGACAGTCCTTTTAAATTGTTTAATTCAATTTTTTCCCTGATTACTCTGCTGCAGCAGGAAAAAGTCACCTTCTTTTAATAAACTATACATGCCCAAAAAAAGAACAGAAGCAGAGTTATTAATTTTATTTCCAACAATGGTAATGAGTTTTTCAACGGATACCTCCAGGGATAAACAGCTCTACAGCCCAACTACTCAAATTCCAGCAACATTAAATTCAGACTCAAATCCTTAAGTTTAGGTTAATCAGCACCAGACCTTTCTCCATCTTTGGGCAGTTCTACAAAGAATTGGAAAAGCAGCCATTTTGACCATCGTGGGTTGTTTTCTATGGGTCATTTTTCAAACCCTACTGAGTACTTGGGGTGTAATTTTGTGACAGAGCTTCTGCCAGCCCTCATCTATAAAAGCTGAGCTTGTCCATCAAATCTGAAATCCAGACAAGAAAGCTTTTTCCACTGTTAACCAATTCCCCAACTTTCTGGGCAGCTCTCAAGAGGTTCAGCTCCACACACCAAGGAGCACAGCTCAAGGCCCCAAAGAATTCTTTAATTTTCCCCCAAAAAAACCACATTGTGAAGTAGCAAAAAGTATCAGAAACAGACTTCAGATCCCCAGACCAAACACAAGACTCCTGCTCTAGAGCTCATATCCATTCAGTCAGTAATTAAACACACAAAAGCCTTACCCTCCTTGTGTTTTCCAGCACTTTCTGATCTGGCTTCCCATAATTGGGGGGGTTGGCATAGGGGTCATAGCCCAGTTTGGCCAGCATGGGGGCAATCACTGGCATGTCCTGCAGGACATCAGCTGGGATCTTCCCAACCCACTTGGACAGGGCTTCCACATTCACTGGCTTGATCACTTGGTCAGTGGATCTTTCAACCCTGGAGAAGGAAAAAAAAAAATTATATTTTCCATTCCAACCAATTATTCTTCAACAGTGTTAAGATCTTTAGCTTGTTTTGTTTGGGGTTTTTTTCTCCCAGATTTCTTCTTTTCCTCTCGGAATTTCATGTTTTCTACAGAGCTGATGGGAAGTGAAGTTTTAATGAGAATTATTTGCATAATATTTGCAGATGCTGTCTGGTTTAGGCTCTCACACTGTGCTGAAACAATTTCTTTATTCCATAAAAGCAGCAGAGAAAGCCCAAGAGCTGTTAAGTGAGAAGTAAACCCACATCTACATATAAATCTGTTTTCCCACTGGCACATTCCCACATTTGCTGTTTAATTGTCTAGGATGTATTAAAAGTTGTATTCTAAATTCCAATCTATGTGTTATTTCTTCTCACAGACATTCTGTGGTTCATCTATTTTTTTAAACTTGTTTAATAAAAGGGAGACCTGAGATGACAGAAAGCTACAAACTACAGAAATATTTTTCATAACCATTCCTTTGATTCTTTGGTCTTTACACAGACCTTAAAGGCAACTGCACAATCAGTGTCATATTTTGAAAACTGTTGATTTCTTGCTCATTTAACCAACAGTCCTAATGTAATTTTCATTTTTGCTCTACTTTTGTGGTGTGTTTTTGTTGTGCTTTCTTTTTCCAGGGAAGAAATCTGCTTTGTTCTGTCTTTATCATTGTAAGACACACAACTTCTTTACTGTGCTTATTTCTGCAGCAGAACTCAGGCTGAGTAATTGAAAACTCCCTGAATTTTTACTCTAAATAATTTAAAACTTTTTTCCTGACCTCAGAAAGAGCTTGGAGGTTGTTGGATATATAAGAGGAATATTTCAGTCTGCCTCACACCTGATGCTGAGCACACACCAGTCACCAGAGTTCACCTTGCTCCTCTTTTTTACTTCTCATCAGAGCTAAAATCCTCCCAGGCCACAGGAAGGAAATCAGTCATCCAATGCTGCAAGGTCAGTAAAGTGAAATAATTTAAATACAATCAACAAAGAACAAACCAGACAGGGAAATGATCATAAGGAAACTGCCTTGGCAAGCAGGGCCTTCAGATTGGTGTTTTATTCTGACAAACACAGAAACCTCTAAAACAAGCCCAGAATTTTCAGCTTTGTCCTCTTCAACCATTACCAAACCAAAGGCAGGATCTCAGAAGGGGATTTTGGGACCAGGGAGTTGTGACTAAATTTCAGCCTTCTGAGGGTTGCTGGACTGAGCTCACAAGTTTGGATGGAAAATGAAAAAGTTCAGGCACTGGTTTTTTGTGATCTTTCTAATTAGAAGATGAGCATCTGACTCCACATTAAATTAGCAAGAAAAGAGCTGCTAAAAATTGAGATTCAGAAGTTCAAAGCAGCAAGGCAGAGGCCTAAGCACCACAACAGAAGTCCAGAGGTGGATTGGGACACTCAGGAAAAAAATCACGAGGTGTTTGAAAAAAAATAAGATTTATGCTCCTCAGAGAGAGCCAGCCAAGCCTAAAACCTCTTCACCAAAACTGCAAATTGATTTGAGCTTTTAAAATCAGGATGATACTGTGAGAACCTGGTAATGAGCTTGGCTAAGAGCCTGCTGGACCTCCCAAAAAATGGTTGTTATAGATCAATTTGAGCCTAAATTTGTCACATATGGATTCCTCATCCTGATGTTAAAATTTAAATGTGTGTTTTGTCCCTCTGTCATTTTAGTCTTCACTAACAATACCCTCAGCATGAAACATTTCCTGGTGATTGATAGCAGGGACTACATTTAGCTGCTCCCAAGCACTGATAAAAAATCCACTGCTCCACATTTGGGCTGGTTAAATCCTTCTCTGTCCTTTTAGCTAAGGTGGGAAGGAAAAGAAAACAATTTGTGGGAAGGAAAAGAAAACAATTTGCAGGAAAGATTCCTCAGATAAAGAACTTACAAGGACTGTGAGGGAAGACAGACTGGGGGCAGGAGGAAAGAAAAATGTGAAAATCCAAACAGAAGAACCAGGGAGCACCAATTCTTGGGAAAATTGATTATGTGGCAGTAATTCCAGCTCTAGGAAGAGTTTCAGCTTTGGGAGCAGCTGGAAGCACACAGGACTAACCCCAACTAATTCTGCATCTGTACCAGAATCAAACAAGAGCTATGCACTAAATATAGTAAATTCTGAAGTAATTCTGCCTAGACAGCTATTTCCATAATAAACCTAATAAAAATTGCTCTAGAGGGGTTGACATTTCTTCACATCAGTGGTCAGCACAGCTGCTTTCACTTAGGCAAATGCCAGAGCTCAATTAACAATCCTGGTTAGAGTATGGAGTCCATCATGAATTCCTTCAACAGCCACGCTGGCAGGGACTTCAAACCACAGAAAATTCACACTCCTACAAATCCTGCACTACACATCCCTACAGCCCTTGCAGTGCTCCTGGATAAAAATCAAAATAAGGGGTGAGAAATAGATTCTAAACGTTTATTAGCAGGTAATAGCATTGTTATAAAGATCTTTTAGTGACACTGTGATCTCTTTCTCAAAATGTTTTTTAATATCTCAAGATAACAAAAATTTGTCAGATTTCTTTTCAAAAAATACCTCCAACAATTAAAACATCTCCAGGCATCTTAGGCTGGACCATAAATCTGCAGCATAAACCTGCAGTGGATGCTGAGCCTGTCTGCAAGATCTGGAGGTCTTTCACGTGAGTGAAAGATGATTAAAGCAGGGGGCTCTGCTTGTTTCCAGATGTTTTTACACAATATCACAGCTGGGAAGGCCAAACCCAGCAGGTTTTAACTGGAACAAGGGCACCAAACTGGGAAATCTCAAGCTCTCCCTGCACAATTTCAACTGGAATCCCATAAACACAAAACACAGGCATTTAAGGTTTTGATATTCACTGGGTTTTCTGCAGCCCTTGAAAGCCTGAGTCACTGAAATCATTATCAAATCCTGCAACTGAAAACCAAATTTCACCACCTACTGCAAGGGTATTTGATTAGATGAACCCACCCCAGACATAACACCCATTTCTCAGTCTTTTTCCACCATTGCCAGAGTCTCCTGAAATCAGAAATTGCTTCCCCAGATCATCTCCTGAGAGATAATGAAAGCATAAAGAACTCTGGGACCAGACTGAATTGAGGTTCACAAGAACATGTCCACATTCTCTTGTCTTAAATGTGAAGGTTTTACTAAAAAATAAACACGAGGCCACATTTGACTTTGAACAATCTGTTTTCTTAATTTTTAGAAACAAATATTCTGAACTCCTCACACCTCATTCCACCAGAAAGTATTAGTAAGAATTCAGTAAGGCTATTGAGTTCTACAGTATAAAGGTCCATCAGTTTTTAAAAACACGAATCTGGAAGCTGTNCCATTCCACCAGATTTAATAAGAAGCATTAGTAAGAACTCAGTAAGGTTATTGAGTTCTACAGTACTAAAAACACGAATCTGGAAGCTGTCAGGCAGTAATATTTTACTAGAAATGGGATTATACACAGTTATTTTTTTAGAAGACACTTTAAGCTTGGAAACAACCCGTTTATCTCAGTAAAAATAAGCTACCCCCACTCAGGTGCTGCTGAAGCAGCAGCAAACCCCAGGAATTAGGGAAAAGTTCCCATGTGGATCAGGTTCCAGGGAGGTATCACAGTGCCCTACTTCAGGTTAACATTTCCACATTTTCAATCTGCTATCAAACAACACTGCCAAAAAAAGGGATGAGATCCCTTCCTGATAACCCTGGGAACACAGTGGAGGCTGTTTCTTCAGTGGGAATGGTGATGTGAAACCTCCACAGTGTAAATATCTAATTGTTACCTGAGTTTTAAGTTCTCTTTGTAATCACTAATAATAATTTCCTATTTGTTTTAAATCAAATGCCCTTACAATACATTAGAAAATCCACAGCAGTGTTCCTAGGCATTAAATAAAGGAAATCTCCCCATTTTTATTTCTCACAACTGGAGTTTAAATAAATAGAATTACTCTGAAACACTCTGTGTGTGCTTGCTGTGCAAGGTGCCTCTCACTCAGCAGCACTTGGCCAGTGCTGAATATTCCACATCCAGGAGCTGAGTAACTTAACTGGGCAGGCCTTGCTGCTGGAATAGGGCTTCTTATTCAGTGTTTTAAAAACCAATCTGGTGGATTCAAAAATAGGAGGAGTGTCAAAAATTGACATTTTTCTCTCTCAATGTAAAGATGAAACAGCTTCTGTATTTCAGTTGTTCAGCTGTGAACAGTGGCAAAGAAACCAGAGCAGTTTAACCAGAGAATAAACCAGATTTTCTTTTAACAACACCCATCTAGTTTTTCTAAGCAGAGCTTAGAAAATTTGGATTCTGAAAGCAGCTGAATCAGGTGCACAGATGGCCCAACAGAATAGTGAAAGATTTGCTTACAACAAGGTTACTTTTCATCAAAATGATTGTCCTTTTGGGAACACATGCCAGGAGAAAAGCTGCCAACTCTGCTTTCTATTCTCTTGGAGCAGTTTCTCCAGTTTCCTGGAAGAGGATGTTCTTGGCAAACTCAGCTCCAAGGCCATTCTTGCACTGACAACAATATTGTTGCTGAAATCAAATGAGTGATGTGGCTAGGATGGGTAACACCAGTCTAGATAAAACAGCTCAGGCTTATTTAGGGGCACAGAGAAAAGCAAAGCTGATATCAGATATACAAATTCAAGTTAGCCTTGGCCATTAAAAGCTTTTTGACATTACATAGCTAATCTGAGATTGCACATTGTTAATTAGCAATGAATTCTTTTCAAGATGCGCCATAAATCAGCTGCCCAAGGGAGAAACTGAAACCAAGCTGTGAATTTCATGTATCAAATGTACTATTTTAGAACAGCACAAGGTGGAGGATGAAGGCTCATACTCACTTGGAAAGAGAAACCCCCCCTGCTTTTCCAATCATCTCCTCGTGGTGCAGCACTGCCTGGTTCCATGGGATGTGCAGGAACTTGAGGAGAGTCCTCATCCACCTCTCGGGGTGCAGCACCAGCTGCTCGTAGTGCACCAGCATGCACCTCTCGAAGCCCACCTCCACGCACTGGTTGTACATGGTTTCTATAGCCCGGTTCCACTTGGTCAGGCAGTCCCTGTAGCTGTTCAGGTCAAAGCCAGCTATTGTCACTTTCCTGGAGATCATGGAATGCACGGAGGCACGGCCATCCCGCACCATCAGCAGGAATTTGGCATTGGGGAAAATTCTGGCAAGATAAGTTAAGGATTTTAAAGCAAAGGGATCCTTGTTACACAAGTAGGGAGCGGGCTCGCCGTGCTTGACGATGATCTCCAACAAGAACGCCTGCATGGCTGAATCCAGCACCTCATCCGTGACCCCGGCCTCATCCAGGCGGATTTTCTCCTTGCTGGACCTGGCCCACATCTGCTTCACAGCCAGGATCCTGGGGATCACCCTGGTCTCCTCCCCGCAGCGGATATCGGGGTGCGCGTCCAGCATGGCGCGCATCAGCGTGGTGCCGCTGCGGGGGACGCCGCCGATGAAGATCAGGGGCATGTCCTTGCTGTAGGGCAGGCTTCTGTTGGCACTGGGGGCCGTCCTCAGCGTGGCCCTGGCGCTGTCCCCCCGCGGGGGCTGCCCGCGCTCCTCCATGCGGTGGTGGCACTCCATGGCGTGCTGGCCCAGGTAGAACACGGTCACCGAGCTGATCACCAGGCACGCCAGCAGCAGGTTCTGCTTCAGCTTCCCGACCATCGTGGGCAGGATGAAAAGACCTCCTACTCCAAATGATCCTCTAGTTCACGTGCCATGGGAATACTAATCCCAAATAAATTAAGGTCTGGCAAGCAGAGAAAAAAAATTTAAAAAAAAAAAAATTAGAGATTTTTTACAATAAATCAACACAGAAATTACTGTTCCAAGAGATGAGATAAGATCAAGTCTGAATCCCCAAAATACCCAAAATAAAAGCAAGGTTTCTCATTATTTTTTAGTTCAGTTTCATAAAATTGCATTATTCAAAAGTAATTTTCATTTCTAGAGATGAGAAGAAAACAATTAGATGATTTCTAGACATGCATAAGAGTTTGAACAAAACTTTTAGATAGAAAATAGTTTCAAAATCTGTCTGCTGAATTCCATTTCCAAGAAGGCCTAAGAACACGCCATGTTTTATAGCAAATATCAGAGGATTATATCAAACACTGGCTTAGATAAATCTTTATTCAGCTGCTGGATGACTCCACCTGTATCTTTATTTTTCCCATTTCTAACAGTTAATGTAGAGACAATCATTTACCTGTGTTCTGCAGTTCACCTGCTTTGGGTTTTCAGATCAGGTGGGCTGAAAATTGACTTCTTCTTCCCAAAACTCACTCTTCTTCCCAAAATTCCAACGAAATTAGTACTCTACTGGAATTTTTAAGGAAGAGCTGGCTGTTCAGGGCTGAAATAGCTCACTGAGCACTCAGAATCACAGATGCTTTTAATTGGGAGGAGCTCCAAGCACGGAGGTACCGCCAACATTTTAAATGATTGGCTTCCTCCAGGCTTCTCCATCTCTGTCAGTGCTGCAGGACACATCCCTGGGTGGACAAGATCCTCCTGCCTGCTCCCTGTTTCTCTCCAAAGCATTATCCACTTAACCTTTTCCTCCTAAAATCCAGTTGTTAACTCAGAAATTCCTGATTTGAGCGAGGCTCTCCAGCCCTGTGCCTGTTTTATGGGAATGTGCAGCCAGGCAGCAGCCAGAGGACAGAATTGCCACTCAGCACTGGGGAAAAGAAGGGAATTCCTCCTGCAGGAATCTGTCACAGCAGAGTTTTTATCTGGCAGGGCATCCAAGAGAAGGTTTTGCCCTTCATATTAACAAAGCTTATTCCAGTCAACAGCTGTCACAATACTCCACTCAAAGTTTTAGTCTCTGTTACTAAAATTAAACTCAAATATAACTCAAAGATTAATTGCCTTCTTTCCCTGTGAAGTGGCCAACACTCTCTGGCCAGAACACCACTCACAGGAACAATTCATCCTCTGTGACAAGTTTCATTCCACTCACATACCTCTCCTTGCTTTAACTGGACCTTAAATATCTGAACATTAAAAAAAAACCAACTCAAATTCCCAGAAATTTAAGTGGAGGTCATCTGAACAGTGACCAAAAAGAAAGGAAAATAAATCATGCAGTTCATACTTCCATAGCACCAAAAATCAAAATTTCTCTTCTGAAAGATTCAGCATGATGCAGATCTAACTTGAAATTAGGGAAGGGGAAATTGTTCTGCTTAAAACTAACAAATAATACAGAATCTTTTAAAATTCTTAGATACAGTACTCACTGGAGAGAAGAGTTAACACAAATGAAACAGCATTTCAGCACAGAGCACACAAGCCCTACAAATATTTACACTTCCTACAATCCCTACCATTACTCAGTTTGAGTAAATTCCACAAAACTAATTTCCTCAGGAAGAAAAGAAACATCCTCCACAAAAACCTTCATCTTCCAAACTAAAACCTACTCCTTGAAGATACACCAACATTCCCCAAATACAAAAGTTAGGTAGGTGATCACTAGAGAAAGGAATATCAAGATCAAATTTAAGATTTATATTAGAATATCATTTCAACCAAAATAAAATAAACCCCGCTTTAACAACAAAGCTGAAGAACTCTCAGTGTTGGAGGAAAGCTGGTGATTGAAGGCTGAAATCTTTAATTTACAGGTTGGGTAAAGCAAGTGATGACTCCCTCTGGGCACAATTCCAGCTGTGAATTCCAATTAATGCTGCAGACTGTGAGATGATTTCCTAAATTTCTGTGAGTATTGACTCACCTACACCACCAAAATCCCACCCATGTGGCAAAACCCCCACATCAATCACCCACAAACACTTTCATCTGATGCAGTAACTTGTTTTGGGAAGTTCAAAGTTGCCAAAGGCTGCAAGACCATAAATAATCAGGATTTAACTGTCCTACAACCTTCTGTCCTGTTTTTTTTTTACCTGGAAGCAATACCTGGAACATGCACTGCCATAAAATCCAGGGCTCTGTGTGTCAGGAAAGCCAGAGGGGAGCAGTCAGGAGCAGCTCCTCTCACAAAATTAATTTATTCTCCAAGCCAGCAAGCTCCCTTCTGTGCCAGAAGTTCCAAGGAAAGCTCTTAGGGATAAGGATGACATATGAAAGTTGCTGCCCTTCTGCAAACAAACCCCACCTTCCCCTCCTCCCCATGAGTAAGTGCTCTGGAGCACATCTGTCAGCCTGAAGGATTATAAAAGTTATTATTGCTCTGCTGTTAACAGGAATTAAATTGACAGTGTTTCAAAATCACAGCAGGGCAATCAGCAAGCCCTCGGCAGCGTTTAAGCTGAGCTTTGAAATGTTGTGGGGTTTTTACCTGCAAGGAGCAAAGTGCCACTCACCTTACAAGCACAGACAGCTTTTATCAAAAAAATCCCAAAACAAACCCCACAATCACCCAAACAAACACAACCCTCTCACACAAAACATGAGCTGAGGAAGCTGTAGAAGACAACAGTGGTAGAGAGGCCTTTGGCAGCAAGTTTTAAGTGCCAGGATAAAAGAGAATTCCCAGAAAAATTTATGTGGAACTAAAAAAAAAAAGAATTAGGATCTACAAGTTTCATCACAAGACAGTGCAGCCAAGCAGAATTGTTTGTAAGTGGATTTTCTGCCCAGAAAAGTCAGGCCTGTGAGTCAGCCCCAGATGATGTTAGCACAGCAAAACTGACTGCCCTGCTTTGTTTCCTTCTCCTGCACACACTTCATTCTCCTGCCCTCCCCCTCCACGCAGCAAGGTCAAGACCTTTTTCCTCAAGTTCATCCAAAAAATGTTGAAAATTTTTAGCTTAGTCAAGAGGCAAGTGACCCATTTGTATTTCATGCTAGAACAGTTTGGGGTTCGTTGGTGTTTCAGACATTCCCTGCCAGAGGAATGAAAAGCTGCTCCACTCCCAGGCAGTAACAAGGAATCCTCTGGAGCTCCAGAGCTCACCTTTCACTCCGGAGGCTGGAAAGGGAGCACCTCCCTTCTCCTGCTCAGCCAGAGCTCTTCCAGGGCTAAACTGAGAGGGCAGTGACAGTGCCATCATCCATCCCAAAATAAAGCACAACCCCAAATATATATAAAGCATTTTGCAGTGATTAACTTGTCCTCTGCTTCCATGGCCTGAGCTCCTGGCTCAGATCTGTCTCCTTCCAGGAAGGGCAAAGCTTAGATTTTATGGGATTTGTTTTGTTCCTGATTTGTTCCAAGTGCAGTGAACAACTTCCCCTTACAGTTCCCACTGCAGGAACTACAGAAATGTTTTCACACATTTGCATTCCCTTGAACTTAGGCTTTTCTGATGGGCTGGTTTAAATCTAAAGCTCTGAAAAATGTAAAGGGCCAGAATTAGAGCTCAACTCTTCTGAAGAACTTTGCTGGGAGGAAAGGTCACACTCAGCTCTGTGTCAACAGGGCACGAGGCTCCACAGGCATCCTCAAAACAAAAAGCCAAAAAAAAAGAGGGTTTTTTGCCATAAAGTAGGAGCAAGAGAGAAGTAGGGGAAGAGTTCATACCACTGGAAAGTTGTCTTTCCCCTCATGTCTTCCTACCATGTTCCTATGATTCCTTTTCCTCTTCAGGAGATCTGCTCAGTCCCTGATTCTCTGGGGCTATGACAGCACCCCCTCCCTTCCCAAGGCTTTATGGAGCAGACTCCAAAATCCACCCTGCAGAAACAGAAGATTCTGATGCACAGCCTGACTACTACACCCAAAACTACAAAGGAAATTCATTTTACAGTGGATAAATTGAATGGAAAAATATCCCAAGGTGCTGTTATCCATCGTCACTCTATTGGAGAAGGAGAAATGAAAATGCTGTTAGGACTTTAAAAAGTAAATGTCAACTCTATCAGTTTCTTCCCTGCCTCTTCCTGCACCTTTCACTTTTTCTCTCTTAAAATTAATACTGGAAAGGCAGCAGATAGTGGGAATTGTCAAGAGTTACCCTCAAAACAATACACATTTAGAAACTGAAGAGTTATTTCTTAGAGGAACTTCTACCCTAAGCTCTTTGAGCATCCCTAAATGAAAGTTTAAGGAAGGAATCCCATAAAAGTTTTCCTTTATGGAAAAGGAGCTGTTTGGCTGTGGTTGTTTGTGTGTGCTCACCACAGGTGACTGCACATGATAATGGTAGAGCACAACACCAGGGAAAAGCACTGAAATATCCACACACCACCACTGCCAGAGCCACCCAAACCATCACAGCCTCATTTAGCAGACTGCTCCCAACAGAATCTGAGCATTCAGGAAGCATTTTTATCCCTCTGCACAATCACCTTAATGAATCCCCCAAAACTGGATCTGTGTTACCACCAGTCACGGATCAGAACCTGCACAAGGAAGCAAATCCCAAGCAAAAATCTCAAAGCTAAAAATAAAAATCAAGAAGTCTTGAGTTGCAGGTCCATCTTTAGTTATTTAAGCCCTCCTGGCCTTCAAACCCTGCAGCTGTTTGCCCCAGATTTCTCCTCCTGTTAATCCTAGTGTAAAAAAAAAAAAAAAAAAAAAANAAAAAAAAAAAAAAAAAAAAAGGATGATAAAATAGAAGAGGTAATTTTTATTCACCTCCACAAAGAAACAAGGAGTCCACAAATAAATAAGGACTGAATCACCTGGCATGAAAACATCTGGAATGAAACACAGCCAACTCCTAGAACGACAGAACAAAGTTGGACAAGATTAGTATCAGGGAATGCAGATGTGAGAAGAACTCTCCCTTACAGTTCACACTGCAGGAAATGTTGGTCAGGCATCTGCATTCCTTGAACCTACAGTTTTTTGGCTGGTTTTTTTTTTTTAATTTAAAGCCCTGAAAAATTTAAAGTACCAAATTAACCTTCATGGTCACAGACAGAAGAATGTGAAGTTTTCCATACCAACTATGTAATAATTTCATGATTTCTATTACAACCACATTATAAAGAGTTAAAAAGAAAGATATGCTCATGCATTTCCATTTTGTTACCCAAGCACTCAAAATTCAACACTTTTAGGTTTTTCAACATTTAAGGCCTCTAAATTTACTTCAAAAACCACATAATTCAAAAGTTCTGTTTCAAATGAAAGAAAATATCTTTATCCATTCTGCTCTACTTACATCTCTAATATATACAGCAAATTATCAGGATTTGCATAGAGAATGATCAAAAAAAGAGTTACCAACATGCTCCTGGGTTATGCAAGAACAAACAGCATTTGTGAAGTTCTACAGTTCC
This sequence comes from Promerops cafer, assembly GCA_013398275.1. Classification (NCBI taxonomy): domain Eukaryota; kingdom Metazoa; phylum Chordata; class Aves; order Passeriformes; family Nectariniidae; genus Promerops; species Promerops cafer. Next base: position 91,079 of record VZSE01008993.1, read on the forward strand.
TGCTGGAGAACAATTCGACAAAAGGAATTTTACTGGCGACACACAGAGGCTTCGAGCTCTCTAAAGTTACTCATAAAGGAAGAAAAAAGGGAAAAAGAGAGAAAAAAAATGTCACACTGAGAGCAGATGAACTCCTGCTCTGTGCACTTCTCTGCGTGCTCCTCAGAGGGATTTCAGCACTCCGTTACACACTGAGGAGAATCGAACTCCTTAAAAACAGCAAAAACATCCAGATCCACAAAAATTTGCACGGCACATCCACAGAAACAAATGCAAACGGCAACGGCGGCAGCAAACCCACTTCCAGCTAAGCGACAGATTCAATCTCCTGCTATAAAACTATAAAATTGTGAAACTATAAAACTGATGGGGCTCGGAACAACCTGGTCTAGGGAAGGTCCTACCCGTGGAAGGAGATGATTGTTAGGCTCGCTTCCCAGCCAAGCCATTCCATACCTGCTCGCGAGTACAAACCCAGCGCTCCAGCACCGTGCCCGGTGCCCCCCTGCCCCACCGCGGCCACTCCGGGCCCTCCCCGACACCGAACAAAGGCACCCGGAGCGCCGGGAGCCCCTGCCGCGACTTCTCCCGTCCGCAGGGAAAGTTTAGGAATTACCCGGCTGGGCTCGGCCGCGGGGAGCAGCGCGCCCGGCTCTCCGCGCATTCTCGGCTGCGCTGCGGGACCGCCCGGGACTGCCCGGCCCGGCTCCCCCGCGGGCAGCGGGGCCGGCACGGCGGGGACCGAGCCGCTCC
>VZSE01008993.1:92118-134200 GCA_013398275.1 Promerops cafer
CTCCCGCACATCTGGCGCGCACAGCTGGCCGCGGGCGGGGCGCGCGCGCGCGCGCACACATCTGGGCGGCGGCGCCGCGCGAGCGTCTGGAGCGGGGACCGCACGTGCGCCAGCGTCTGGCCAGATGTGCCCGGCAGATGTTGGCGGCCGGGAGCCCGGCACAGCTCACACGCCCCCTTTGTTCCCCGGAACTTGTTCTTATTTTTGAATATTTTACAGACAAAACTCTGTCAAACTCTGCCCCCCGGCTTGGCTCTTAGCGGTGAAACCACCCAGAACTCACAGCCCAGCTGAACTGGGCGAGCGGCTGAAGTGCGGCGCTCCAGCTGTCCCGTAAATGGAGAGGAACTCGGAGCGCTCTGAGAGGCGCGCGGCGCTGAGAGCCCGGCGCGGGGCCCAGGTGTCCCCTGCGGTCACACACCTGCACGGTCACACACCTGTGCGGTCACACACCTGCACGGTCACACACCTGTGCGGTCACACACCTGCGCGGTCACACACCTGCGCGGTCACACACCTGTGCGGTCACACACCTGCGCGGTCACACACCTGTGTGGTCACACACCTGTGCGGTCACACACCTGCGCGGTCACACACCTGCTCTGCAGCAGGCGGGAAGCGCCAGCCACGTGCCCACCACGTGTGCAACTGGGAAAACATCTGGAAGAGCGTCAGGCTGGAGCACGAGCTGGAGCCTGCGCCAGCTGCTGGCACAAATCCCAGCTCCGACCCACAGCTGGGGGAAGCGGCCAGGAGAGGAGTGAGGGTGACGCTGCCCCTGGAGGTGCAGCTTTATAAGGAAATCCACGTCTGGAGATTAACTCACCTCTTGAACAGCGTGGCCTGAGGCCATCCCGACCCCTTCATTCCCAGTGCTCCGTGTGGAAAGCCAGGTTTAGTTCCCCAAGGGCAGGAAAAAGAGTTGGACTTGGTGAGGTTAACACAGAGACACCCAAAAGCTAAATCCAACTGAAAACACTTCTTCTTCACAAACGGGTGCCCAGACGCAGACAAACAGCCTGCAGAGATGTCAGCGCTGCTGCAGGGTCATAGCAAAGGAACAATCCCACAGCACGTTCCCCAGATTTGTGTTGCCTGCCAAGTGGCTGGGGAAAAAATCAGCCAAAGGGATTCAACATCCCAAAATTCAGTCTGGGAAAAGCCACAGTGAGAGTGGAGAAGCATTTCTCTCCAGAGGTGAATGTGGCTCAGCTCAGGTGCGTTTTATTTGCTAAGAAAATCAATATTTGCCATGCAAGCAGATACCTGTGTCCACGACAGAGACAATTATTTTCATTCTCTGAAAAGCTCTGCCCTGGAAGGACTGAATTTCCAGAGTACCCAGCACTTGAAAGGCTTTTAAATGTTATCAGAGAGCTGCTGGGAGTCCAGAGAAACCCACAACTCTTTTCAAAGGTGGCAAAATCCCTTTCAAATCTCTTTTCCCTGACAGCTATTGATGAGGAATAAATGTCCTTTGCTCCCAAATGCAGACAGATTTGAAGAATGATTTCAAGATGAAACAATCTGTCTCCTGTTTCCAGTAAGTTTGCCTCGATCCATTAAACAGCACTTTTCAGATGGCTTTATTGGTTTTTCTTTTATGGCTTTCACTGTGACTCACACAGATTGTCCCTTTTAAAGCCTTCCAATCAAACGGTGCCTCCGGGGTGGGGGAAATGCTCTTCTCCGAGGGAAAAGGGGGAAAACAGCACTGCTGGATGGAGCAGATGGAAATCCAGGATGCAGAGGGTGCCCCACGCTGGGCTCTGCTTTAATCAATGCTCACCCGGCAGCCACAGATCAAATAACCCTGCAAATATTGCACAAATATTGCACCAAGGGGTGCCTGGGTGCAGATAAACACCCCGAGAAGGCTCAGCTGGGACATCTGCATTGACCTGTCCCTGTTTTGTTCCAGAAGTTGGGAATGATTCCCTGGCTGGGTGCAGCAGGGATGAAGGATGAGCCCAGGGGCAAAGGTGCAGCTCAGGGGGAGCAGGATGGTGCTGCAGGGTCACAGTTTGGGGTTTGCTGGGCTCTGAGAGGAGCAGAAATTGGTGCTGGTGGCTGCTCTTCCCTGTTTTCCCTCATCACCATCATGGCTTATGGTTGTTGCCATGCTCTCAGTTCCAGATGTGTCTGGGACTGCTGGTGGGAGGAGGAAGGAGCATCCCTGAGTTCTGGTGCTGTTTAGGAGTTTAAATTATGCTTTTGTCTCCATCTCATTTCCAGATGTGAGCCACAGCACCAACCAGACCTCTTCCCCACATGGCAGAGCCCAGCTGGAGGTCACTGCCCAGTGCAGGAGCCAGGCACACCCTGCACAGCCTCGGGCAGCTCAGACTGTCCCAGCCCCAGCAGCAGGGACAGATTTTGCTGCCTGGCACCAGCCCAGGGCCCTCCTGGGGAGCAGCATCTCTGCTGCCACATCACCCGAGCTGCTGAGCCAGCAAAGGCCCCAGCACTGACCTCTGCTAGCTGGAGTCTGGCACATTCACAGCCCAAAATGAGGCTTTTTTTCCCTCCCTGGACTCCTAATCTAATGCTTTTCCTGCCACCAACTCCACTCCAAAAGTATTCCTGAATTCAAGTCCAGTGTGATATTTAAAAGCTTGCTACTCCAGATAGCCTGGCCCTGATCCAGGAGCATTTTACCTTAATTCCACCTCCCAAACCCAAGAATGCAAAGAATTTCCCCCTGGCTCTGTCCAGCTCGTTCCAGCAGCCTGGAGCAGGGTGAGCTGTGCTGTTCTTGCCACAACTGTTAAATGTGATTCTTTTTCCTCGAATACCTCAGCAGCAATGGCACAATCCCATTTTCTGTCTCACATGAGAAGGATCTCTGATCTCTCCTTCATGGAGAAGCAGCTGGAGGAGGTTTGGTGCCTGTGGGTTTTCATGTCTGAAGTCACTAAAGGGAGTTTGGAAAGGCAGGGAGGGGTGAGGGGCTCAAAAAAATCTCTGTTACCTCCATTGTAGAAGTTTGGAGCCTTCACACAAGGAATTGCAGGGAGGGATTTGCAGAATATGATAAAGCACACACAAAGCAGCAGGGTTGGATTTCAGCTTGTCCTGTGGAAATTTATTTGGCCTTCGGGTAAAATTCCAAAATCCCAAGCCCTGCGTGCCCTGTGCTGGGCATCCTTCCCTCTCCCTGCAGCCCTAAGAGCTTCCTTGGCTCTGTGTCTGGGATGTGCTGAGTCAATCCTGTTATCTGGGCATTTATGGATGGGAACAAAATCACCACGGGGAAAATGATGGGATTGGCACCCTCCTGCAAAAGGAAACTGCCAATTATTCCATCAGCACAGCCCTGAAGCCCTGAGTGGTGCCTCGGAGGATCCCAGGGCAGGATCCCTCTGCACAGCCCAGCTCTGAGATGTCCTTGGGCTGAGGGTGATCCCAGACCCCTGGAGCAGGGCCAGGGAATGGGAATAACCTGCTCCTGGCTGCAGCACAGGGACAGCAGTGTCTGCAAGGGCAGGCTGAGCCAAAAAACCCAACCTGGACATTCAGGGACAACTCAAAATTCCCAGAGGAGGAGAAAATCCAAGAACAGCATCCACAAGCCTTGGAGTTAAGGGAAAACAAGCCCCACAGGACATGAAGCTGATGACAGTTTGCTGCATCCCAGGAGAATCAGATGTTCCTGCACCCAGATCCTGCCTTGAGCCTCACAGATGTTTTAGGAGCAGAGCAAACCTGTCAGCCACACACCCAGCCAGGACACTGGTTAACTTGGAAGGATGTTTGTGTCTGGCTCAGCTTTTCCCAGAGGAACACTCATTTTTATTGCTTTTCTCTGCTACTGAGATTTTTCTGGCCCTCGTGTAGCCATGGCAGTGCCTGTGCAGAGTCTGCCCTTGGCAGGGCAAAGTTTGTCCAAAGCCACCCAAACCAAGCCCTGGGAATCCCTGTGGGAGCAGAAATGCCATTCCCAGCACAGGGATCCCCCAAAAGTGCAGGCACAGCATCACCCTGTGCAAACCTGACTGCATCTCCACCTCCAGCTTTTCCCTGGATTCCCTGGCAGGGATCCCTGGCTCCTGCAGGGTTTGGACTCATCCTGCTCCATCACTGAGCAGGGTTTTCCTGCTGCAAGCAGCATTTCAGGAGGATTTAAACTGAGGTTACCCGAGTCAGGAGAACATGGACTTCATTTTTACAACCTGACCTTCACCTGCCTGCGGCTCAGAAAGGATCAAGGTGATTTTTGCTCCCCAAAAAGCAGCATTTTCTGATAAACAGCTCCATATTCCCCACCTCTGCCTGATCCATGCTGGTTTCTAGATGGGACAGCTATGAACTGACCTTGCCACGTGTCTGGAGAAATAATTATGGGGGTAGGAACATCTCCATGCCGCCCTCATCGCAGGCGAGGCATTTTAAGCATCACAAGGATTTATTTCACAGGAAGACTTTTTCCCCCAGCTGCAGGAGCCCCTGGAGGTGCAGATCTTTGGGATTTTCCAGCTGGTAGGAAGTCCAATAAACACAGAAGGAGCTATTTTTCCAGCCATAGGCATCTCCCCGTGTCCTTGGCTTGCAGACAGCTGCTGATGTGGCACGAGGACGTGTGCGGGAGGAGAGCTCATCTCAGAATAACCCATTGCCTAATTCCTTCTCCTTCTTTAGGTTTTCCTGAAAAAACCCCTAAAAAAACCCCAAATCAGTATCACAGAGACTGGCTAAGCTGCAGTTTTTATAAAGTCTCTGCTGAAGGCTCTGGGTGATGTGCTATGCTCTCAGCTGACCCTTAAGAGAAGAGAGATTTCTTATTTCTTGTCCCATGAGGTTTAAATGGCTGAAAATTCCCAGTGGCTGGCAAGATCAAGGCCTGAGTCCGTAAAGCTTTAGCACACTGGCCTCCTAAGGAGATAAATATCCATCAGCTCGTTAAAGAGATCATCATGGAAGGATCTTGTCTGTGCCTGGAAAATGGCACAAGTAAGTGAAAGCAGCTCACAAACCCCAGCATCTAAAAAATAAAATAAAAAACCCCACTCGATGCTCCTTAAGGATCCCTTTCAACTCAATCTATATCCTATAGATTCTACATCCTATTCTATAAACACTCACACAAATAAATAAATTAAATAAATATAAACATAAATATAATAAAAAATTCTGCCCCAGTCTGTGGTTGGTGCCCACCCAGCCTCCCTCACTCCCGTCCTCAACAGGACAGCAAGAAAGAGAAACTGAAAACAAAGCTCAGGGGTCAAGAGAAACTCAGGAGCCACCCCAGAGCCACCAAACCACTGCTCTGGCTGGAGGAGGAGCAGGCACAGCCCCTCCACCACCTGCCCTGCAATTAAAACTCCAAAATGGTCCCAAAAGCACCTTCTGGAGCCTCGGCCAGGACACAGCTCCTGCAGGGACTGAGAAAATGTGACTGTGGGATCAACCCTCATGAATGCATTTGGGGAACCCTGCCAGTGCCTGCATCTGATTTTTTGCCTCAACTCCGGCCAGCTTTAATGCAACATCAGCTTGGAAGCTGTAAAACATCAGACAAACAATGTAAACCAATGCAAGCAGCAATGTTTGACAGGAAACAGGCTGTGCTCTTCGTTTTCTGGATGGGAGAGCAGCTGGCTGGGGCAGGGATGGTCCCATCCAAAACTCCTCACACCCATTTGCTGATCTGGGAGGAGAAGAAAGGGGGCTGAAGGCTGATTTCATGGGGGGAGTTGGTGCAAATCATCTGTTTGTGGCTTCAAATGTGACAAAAGGCAGAAAAGTCACAAAAAGAGACAGATAAAATATTATTAAACTAAAAGCCTGGAGAAAAAAAAGAGTAGCAGGAGGAATGTGATGCCTGGAGATGTTGGGATTTCCTGCTTTTGGAAGGATTGGCAGTGGCATCACGGGAGGAATAAATGTCTGTGCCCAGGAGCTGGAAATAGCTGCACTTAACACCTCTTTGGGGGATTTGAAGGCTGGCAGAAAGCTCCAGGAGGAATTTTCTCCTGCCAGCCCTGGCCAGTGCTGAGCTCACCAAGGGCACTGGAGCATGGATCCCGTGAGGCCCCAAAGAACATCAGGGATAAAGCCAAAACCTGCTGGTGGGAAGGCTGGGAGCCAAGGGGTGAGTGTGCAGGACAGGCCCTGAGATGGTCATTGGGGTCAGCCCAGCTGATCTAATCCCTAAATCCACTAAAATCCATTCCCATCCCTTTCCCCACCTCCCTATTCCCACTGCAAGGCCCCGGCAGCAGCGCCTGCTCCCTGGATGTCCCAAGGGCTAACGCTGCTGAACACCCTCACAGCTCCCAAACTGCAGCCTCACGTGGGCTTCCACTTCCATGGATCCCACTCAGCTCCTGGAAGAGCATCCCAATCCCCTCCCAAAATCTGACCCCAACTCACGGCACTGCTGGATTTCATCTTTTTAGGCTCCACCAGGTGATTGTGGGCAGATCCTGCCCTTCCCACCACACCCACCGACCTCACAGGGATCAGCAGTGCTGGGAGAAGGGCTCAGCCTGATTTCCAGCAGCTCAGGAGGATCTCTGCCCAAGGAGAGGCAGCTCAGGACATGCTTTGGGATTTTGGGGATCTCTTCCCACCAGCTGCTTTTCCTTCCCCACCCGCTTTTATAGGAGCCTGCTGACTCCCATTGGCTCGGGACACCCTTTTTATAGCAACCACTCTGCCCCATTTCAATTGCATTCAGTAATTCCTCAGCTCATTGTCCTGCAGAGATTAGTTACACATAAGCATATTTGAATGATTAACTCTGGGCTCTGCTGAGGCCCCAGCAGAAAATGCTGAATCCAAAGGCTCCCTCCGACTCTCCCTGCCTCACCACTGCTCCCAAAATATTGTGGTTTTCCTTGGAGCCTCTGCTCCTGGCCTGCTCCAACCAGCTCAGCTGGCACTGGAGGGAAGATTTCAGCTCCACAGCAGTGGAAAAGAAGGGGAAAAAGGCTGGGAAAAACTCAAAACCCAAAGAGGAAGAAGCAGCATTTGGAGGCTGAATGGCGAAGAAGCAACGTCTGGAGAGTCAGTCACAGGTTTGGGGTGAAAACCTGCACATCCCATCTCATCCCACAAAACCTGCTGGGTTCCAAGGGTGACAACCCCAGCAGCACAGGGGTGGGTTACCCATGGAAACCCTCCAGCAGCTTTTGGGAGCATGAGGAGGATTTCGGGCCATTTCCAGCAGTTTGAGCCGCTTTTCCCTGTGGCTTCAACTGCTGAGGCTCACCTGAGGTGGTGACACAGGACAGGGGGTCCTGTCCCACCTGGAGCAGCCCATGGGGATGGGAAAGAGGCAACTTCCTGCTGGGCCCATGCCTGGAGGCAGGATGCTGAAGAGGGACAATGTTTAAATTGGCCTGGCTTAGCCCATTTCCATCCCCCAGCCCGCTCGCCCAGCGTGGGCAGTGGGAAGCAGCAGCTTGTGAGGGGTTTTCTGGGTGATGAAGGAGCAAACCTGCAGGGAGGAAGAGCTGGATCCCATCAGGTTTTGTGTGGGTGTTTCCAGTCCTTCCTTTTCCATCCCTCCCTCCCTCACGGCTGCTGCACCCCCGAGCCAGGGCTTTGTGTCAGGAAATCCAGGAACCACACAAGAGGGAAAATGCAGATGAATTTGAAGAGTATTAAAAAACCAGCAGATGATAGAGGGGATTGAGATTTAACACTGCAGCTGGTGAGGCTGGAAGGGCTCCAGAGCTGCCTGGGCTCAGCCAAACCCCAGGAAGGTGAGTCCCATCCCACTCTCCCCACAGGATAAGGGACACCAGGGCATCCAGATGGGCACTGGGATGATGCTTGCAGAGCATCCAAGGTGCCTGTCCTGCAAATTTCTCCAAACCCCACCTGCCTTTTGTCCACTCATGACGCTCTGGAGCTCAGCATGTGTTGCTCATCCCTGGTCTGAGGCACTCACGAAACTGAAAACATCAAATTAATAAAAAACCAGCAATTTTCTGGAACCCTTATAGCCCTGTACAAGAGCAGACACTTGACCCACAGCTGCCAATAAAAGCCCTCAGGTTCCTCTCCCTCCTTCACAAGCAAAAAACTTGGGAGATGCTTTTAGACCTAGCAAAAATCTCACTAGTCCATGTTTAAATCCTCCAGCACATCCCCAGGGGTTAAATTCCACCCTGGTTATGGGTAGCAATAAAAAAAAAAAAAAAATAGGAAAATCCTGATATTGGCCAGGCTGAGGTGCACAAAGCCTTTCCTGACTCCTCTGTGCCAAAACCCAAAGTGTTTCACAAGTTTAACTCCCAGCTGAGGCCGCTGCTTCCGAAGCCTGTGGAGCCCAGGGAAGTGGATGTGGTGCCAAGGAAGCCAGGCAAATTCTGGGATGCAGAACGTGCTGTTTGCACACTGGCCTGGCACAGCTGCCACCCCAAGGCAGGCAGAGGCACCAGAAAGTGTCAGCAGAGAAAATGCAGCAGAGAAAAATGTCTGTGTCTCTGTGTGTCTGTCTGTGTGTGTCTCTGTGTGTGTCTCTGTCTGTCTGTCTGTGTGTCTGTGTGTGTCTCTGTCTGTCTGTCTGTGTGTCTGTGTGTGTGTCTGTGTTTCAAAAGCAGGATCCAGAATAATCCCAGTTTGGGCTGGGATGGCCCAGCCAGGGTGCAGGAGGGAATGGTTCTGGACTGGGCCAAATTTAAGGCAGTAAAGAGGCACTGTGGAGTAACTTCGCCCAAATTAAGAAAAATTCAGGAGAAAACTGTGGTTCAGATCACCCTGAAACTCCACCTTATCACAGCAGCATCCTGGGACTCACCCCTCACACGAGGGCAGCCTGTTCTGGAACAGCCCCAGCTGCCCACAGACCCCAGTTCCAGCCCCAAGGAGTGCTGAACCCACAGGCAGGACACCAAACCCTGCTGGCTCCCTGCCAGCCTGTCCCCTCCCCTCTGTCCACATCCCTGCCATGAAGGACTCGCACCGTGCCAGAGTCAGGCTCCCACTTGCCAAGGGGCCAGGCAGGGATGGGAAAGGGGACAGGGAGCAAATCTCAGATTTCTGCATCCCAGCCCTCAATGAGAGCAGCCTGAACGAGCTGTGAACACTGAATCCATGGCTGGAGGAAGGGAAAGCACTGACAGAAAGGACAGGAGCCCTGGAGATCACAGTCCAAGCCCCAGCTCCAGCAGGGTCAAGCAAACCTTCCCCCTCCAACCATCAACTGGGAAAAACACACATTTCCAATGGGGTGGAGAGCAAAGGATGAATTCATCAGGTGTGAGCCATTCCAGTGCTGTTTGAAGTCAATCTGCTTCCAAAAAACCCTGAAGCTCCAAATTCTGAGGGGTTTGCTTTTCCTGCCTCAGGCTGCTCATGAACCCACACAAACACAAACCAAATTAATTTTGCTCCCTGCTTGTCCCATTCTGCACTCAGTGGTGGGCACAGCCTCACACACAGCCCTGAGCTCCACCAAAGCTGCTCAGCTCAGCAGGAGGGATTGCCTGGATCCTCCTCAAAACTCCCTGGGCACATCTGGTTCCAGCAGATCCACTCCCCTTGCCCAGCACCAGAGCACAGCCAGGTAGGAGCAGCAGCTAAAACAAAGCTCCTTCTAATAAAACTTCTCCAGCAGGGACTGCCAAAGAATCCTCAAGAAATCTGAATTTATGGGAAGAGAAAGCCCAGGTGTTTTGAAGTATCAGATCAGATATTCTGGCAGCTCATTCCCCTTTCTCAGCACAAGAGCAGCCCTGAGCAGAGCCAAACACACACAACAGAGAAAAAAAAAGTGAGGGAGAGATAAGAAATGAGAATCAGAAGTAATATCCACTTCTTAATTATTCAGGAAGTGCTGAGTGCTCAGCTTCTTCTCAGAACACACATTTACCTTTCTTGCACCCCCAGAGCCACTCAGGGCCACCTTCTCTGTTCCAAGAATTAGGAGGGTCCATCTCCTGTGGTAGGGAATGGTTAATTAAGGGACTAATTAAGGGAATAAAAAGAAATGTGGGAGACTGGCAGATCTGCTGTGTGATATTGAGGACATTGGGAAATGGTGTCACATCATCTGCCCTCCAGAAATCATTTCTGATCTGGGGGTTCTGACACAGAAAAGATCAAAGAACACAACTCAAACCTGTCCTCAGGGTAAATCCTCCCCTGGATTTACAGGCAGCAGGTTTAAAACTCATTTCTTGATGTCGTGCACATGCCACAAGCCCAGAGCCTTTCAAATGTTGTTCGGCATTGGATTTTTAGGGGAATTATTGTTACATAAAAGCCATCCATGCAGAGGGCTAACAGCTGTTAACATCTGGAACTGACACTGATAGAAAGGTTCACTCCAACAGCAAGTGGGGGAGTTCCTGCATCCTGTACAGCACCCCCACACCAACACAGCTGCTGGCAAAAATCCATCCCAGCAACAAATCCATTCCCAAGACGGAACACCCAACTTCAGGGATCTGTTGAGTTGTTCTTGTTGGCTGAAGATATTTACAGTCTGCTTCCAGCTGCTTTTGATATGCTCAGAACAAATCTCAATAACTTCATTTTAGGAAAGGGCAGATTAAAATGTAAACACTTGCAGCCCAAGGCTGCAGCCTGTCAAACAACATCTGTGGCTGCTGCGAATAAAAATGTTAATTTGAAAATTAATTGCATGTTTTTCCATGCTATGATCCACTTATCTCTCGTTTTCTTTCCCTTTTGGAGAGAAAAATATTCATTGATGTATCACAAACCCATCAAGGACTTTTCCCCCTCCAACACTAAACAAACCCAGTCTAAATGTACCTTTATTCTCCAGCCTTGGAAGGCATTTAATGTGTGATAAATTATCTTTAAGAGGCAATAAATATATTTTCCCAATAATTTTCTTTCCTCTCCAAACATCAAAGAAGCTTAAATACCATGGAAACGAATATGACAAATCCCCCAGACACTGGAATTTATCAGTCCCTTTCATACACTGCACAAGTGAAGCTCAGAAAGCATAAATTCTCTGCATAAAAACACAAACCCATGACAGAGCTGAGGGGGGAAAAAAAAGTCAGATATTGTGATTTTATCTCATCTGTAAGTCACAACACTCCCAGGATGTACTTAAAATTTTATTTCTATTTTCAGTACATCATAATAATTATAAAAGAATGGTCTGCAGCCACAGTTTAAACCAGTGGCTGACTTGGTGTGGATATTCCCACACAAATTATTTATTATAATCATGAATCCTTTCAACATGAAATACTTGATCCTGAAATCCTTCATCAGACAAAAAAGCTCAGGAAATTCTGCTTCATCCAAGCCTGACTCTCATTTTTCCAAACCAGATCAAGAGCTCAGTGTAGCCTCATTTATTCCTCCATCACAGGAGTGCCTCATCTGTGTGTAAATATTGGAATGAATGTTCAGAGGGCAAAGAGACACCTCAATATTCTGCTGTTTGGGCACTCACAGCTTGGATTTCACAGCTTCAACCCCCCCAGCTCCCTGCTTTCAGTGCAATTTCCTGAATCTGGATCTCTTTTATTTAGAAGGGAATATCAGACACCCTTGAGTTGCCCTCCCACAGATCCTCCCAGTTCCATGCTGCCAAGGTTTGGGAGTGCCTGGCTGGACCCCACGGAGCTCCTGCACATCCCTGCCTATGTCCTGCCCTGCAAACAGCTCCAAAATTGGCTTTGCACTGCTCTGGAGGCCACTTGGGCAACTCCAAAGCTTCTGAAAGGAATTCCCACTGCAGCACTGCTGTGCTGATTCCCTGGGGAATGGAAAAATCCCAAAAGATGCTGAGCCCCAGCACTCCTCAGGCTGCTCCACGGCACTCTGGCACTGCCACCCCCGTTTATGACAAAACACCCAAACAATAGTGTCCTTTTCCCTGCTTGCTTGTGAACAATTGGTTCCCTCATCACCTCCAAATCATAAACATTTGAATATATTTCACAGTTATGCCCAATACAGGACTGAACTGGTATCAAACCCAGACTAACAGCAGCTGCTTCTCTTCTGAAAGTGCTGCCTCCTATGCCTGGTCACCTTTGCCTTCTGTTGCCATTGCTGAGTCTCTCTGCTGCTCCTCTGGATCCCCTGGCAGGATGTTGGTGACTGTCTGGAGGAGGGACTCGATCTGCTCCTCTGTCAGCCTCTCCTCGCTTTCTTCCACCATCTGCAGGTCAAAAAAACCCCATTGGCATCATTAAATCCACACTTCCTCCCTCAGAGAGAAGCACTCAGCTCAGCGGGGAAGACTTTGTCAAGACACAGCCTGAGCTCATCACAAAAGCATTTTACAAAGCAGAACTCTTGGAATATTTTGAAAAAAAATGGAAGAAAGAACTCCATTGTTCACCACGACAATTCGCACTGTGTAATGAGATCCTGCTTTCCTTACAGCAAGGAAAACACCACCCTGGTTTATCCTAAAGCCTCTCTCAACCTCCACATCCATGTCCTGAGCCAGGCTTTTCCTTTGGCTCAGACACAGCCCCACCTTCCTGACCTTTTTCCCAAGTTTCTGTGTTTTCATGGGATATCCTGAGAGGGATTCCCTGGGCCTTGGTATCTCATCCAGCACCTACATGAAATAATCAGCCCATAAAAGAAACCACCTCATCCTACAGCAGCTGTACTCCACTGGGATGTTCCTGGATATAAAGACATTTAAAAGCTCTGACCAACATCAAAAACACTGCCATGAATCAACTCCATGATTCCATGAGATTAATTAGGAACCTACTCCCACTGTGAGGCTGTGGCAGCTTTTATATCATTGCTACCAGTAAAACAACTGCCCTAATTTATAGGCAGCTGTTAAAAAGAAAAAAAGGTTGTCAGAGGACTGGAAAAGCAAGTCAGAAGAACTCTTCAAACACAAATGAAACCAATTAGGATTGTGGGGTTTGAGTTTTCTTTTTTTGCACCAAGCCCTTGAAAATGGCCTTTGAAGAGGAGTGATTTATAGTAATGATGGGTCCAAGTCAAGGCAGGTTTAATCAGCTCTAGCTGTAAACTGCCAGCTCTTCAGATGCCTTCTGAAAAGCAGAGTGGGACTTCGATTCATTTTTGTTTTTCTTCAGAGTCCTCCGAGCCCTCTTTGCACAATCTGATCATCTCTCATCAGGATCATCCACAGCTCTGCACACACACAGAGAATCCACTCCTCAGCAAAGGCAGACAGTGAATTTCCATTTGTAAATGGCTTTCTGGGGACTATCCCCATCAAAGCATGAAAATCCCTTTGGAGTAGCTTTCCAAGCTCAACAACTACTGTAGGACACTGGCTTGAACAGCAGCCCTGGCTCTGCTTCCCAGCAGCTGCTCCACTGCACACCCTGAGCTCAAAGCCACTCAAAATCCTCCTTCCCTGGCTGGGAGAAGCCCTGACAGCTGATTCCTGCTGGGCAATTCCCACAGGGAACCATCTCAGCACACTTCGGAGCATCAGCACCACACCACAAAGTGTGGAAGTGGAAGATGACCCTGGAACTAAATGTTCTTTCAGGTCTCTCCCAGCCCAAACTATTCTGGGATTGTGATTCCATGATCAAATCTGCACCACCACCACCTTGGTGCCAATGCTGCTAACAAATCACTCCTCTCCAGATGACCTTTGCTATTAAATCTCACAGAGGATCATCAGCCTGTCTTTCAGACTGGATTATGGGCTTATTCATTACTGTTACACTGAATTTTCAAGGTGGGGCAGGTGCTGTAGGAGCAGGAGCTGTACAAAGAACCAGCCCAGGTGCTTTGGACACCTGGATCACTCCAGGTAGGATGACTGAACTAATGTCTCCCAGATTTGTTACCATTCCTCAGAAAAACAGCACTTGGCCTTGTTTAGATTTGATTTATTGCATGACACAAAGTCCAACCCTCTTCCCATTTTAATTTTATCTATATCTGTGTCTCCTCTCCCTTCTTTCTCCCTCCACTTTCTCCTTTAGGTGCTTGCTCTGATGAAACAGAATAAAACAAAACCCAGGGATTTCTGACCAGCAGCAGCTCTTACCAACTCTTGATTTAAAGGCAGAACACATGAATTCTAATCCCTGTTTTCCTCCCTGCTCCCCAGTGACTCCAAATGAGTAATGCCCCAACTCCCAGTAGGAACAACCCTGCTGATGTCATTTCTGCTGGCACAGCACGAGGCTGACAAACTGCAGGGACAGACACAGCAGCTCAGGCAGCCCCAGAAATCCCAGCTGAGCACAAAGGTGATGAAAGAAAATCATCTCTGGTGTTTCAGATGCTCTAAGTGATGTCTCATTAAAATGTTGTGAAAAGCATTTTTAGAGATGCCAGACCCTGCACTGAGGAGGGGATGGGGCTCCCAAATTCCCTTCTGCTGGCAGATCCAGAGGGAAGTGGGAATTCCTTCAACTGCTGCAGCAAAAATTCACCTCTTGGTGCCTCTCCAGCAGCTCCCAGGAATCACCAACAGACACAAATCAACATTTAGCAGGATGGACAGACAGCTTCTTAGTCAAGTTGATGCTTCAGCCTTAATTTGTTGTGATATTATTTGAGATTTCAAAGGATCAAAAGCACAAACTGTGAAAATCAATTTTTTTCACTCTTTCAGGAAGTGAAAAAACAGCCTGAGCCTGATTTATGAAAACATAAGCAGTGAGGAAGCAGCAAAGCAACAAGCCAAAAGGAAAAATTCAAAAATCAAGTACAGACAGCACACAGATAAAGAGGCAAATGAAACTTTCCTAAAAGAAAACAGATCTCAGGGGGAACAGGAGGTCACTCAGAGGCTCATTCTACATTCAGCAGATGTTCTCACAGCCTTCTGATTTACAGCTGCAAGACAAAATACCTTTGATGCTGAGAGCACTAAGAAATATGGTGCTGAGAAGAGAAATGAGCTGCAAGAAGCAGCCTAAGAGGCAAAAAACCCCAATTGGATTCAGGTACCTCCTTTCCCAGCAGCAATTTTACCAATCTTGGAGAAAATCTCCAGCAAAAAAAAAAAAAAAAGCCCTGCACTGGCTGAAAGTGCTCAAGAGCCAGACTGAGCCCTAAAGCAGCCAGGAATGCAAAGCTTATAGCAAGGAAAACAAAAATGCAAATGTCTGAAGGGAGGGGATGAGCTCAGATGTTGATGTTGGCAGTGCCACCCAGCCCAAATGGGAACAGTTTCCCCTCTCAGATGATGCCATGTGAAAAGTTTGGGGTATGTCTGGCCTAAGTGCTGCTGGCCCTCAATATCTGGAGATTTGGGTGAGGAGCAGAAGTGGGCAGTGTGACAGAAATACAGTTTATGTATAAAAAGCCCCCTGATGTCATAAATAACTCTCACTGCTGCTTTTCAGCATTCAAGGCTGTGCTGCCCCAAAATAACTCCAGGGGTTTAGGAAAAATTGCTGCAGCACATCAGTGTCAGTCATAAACACACCCAGTGTGTGTCACCTGTGAAATGTGGTAATTCACTCAGCTCAGGCCTCACTAATAATTTCTGTTTCACCCAAATTAGAGCAGTTTGTTATTCAATTTCCTTTGCAATATATTCATAAAGTCAGCATCGCTCCCATGTAGTTTCCACGATGCTCTAAATCTAATCAAAGAGGGAATCAGGAAAATTTTATAAATTAATTGGCATAAAATTCTCCCAGCTCCAACTAAAAGCAGCACATTCCCCCTGCAGCTCAAATTTAATTCTCAGAAATTCACAGCCAGCCCATGAAGATAATCCCAGGGATTAAAGTGTTTATTCATAAATTAAGGTGCAAATCTGTGTTCCCAGTGCCATGGACAAATGGAAGCACAAAATCACTCAGGACTGTCTAAATTCCTCTTTTCTCTAGGTGAAACAAGGACAAACATCCTTAATTCAAACCATACCTATCTTTTGTGCTTACCCAAATAAAAGCAGAATTTAAGAGACTTCATCCTCCTCCCTGTGCTGCTTTCAATGCTAATATTTATTTGGTTTAGTCTCCTGAGACGTAACAAGAAATCAAGAATGAAGAATAAATAAAGCCACACTGAAGAACCCCAAAAAGTCCTGAAAGAACTGAGAAATTCTCTCAGTATTTGGTCAACAGACCTCAGCATCACAGAACAACCTGGGGGTTAAAAGCTATTGTTTATTGGAATAATAAGCTAAGGATTAGATTTTAAAATAATCAGTAAAGTACAGTAATAAAGGAAATAGGGGATCTGATCATTTCCAAAGCAATCAAGCCCATAATTTAACTCCAGTGGAGGAGGGAGATGTTTGATGAGAAAATCACTGTTATTTCCTCCTCTGAGCAGTGATTTGAAATTGCTCAGCACCACATCAATAGGAAAAAAGCACATTAAAAAAAAAGAAATCAAGTAAAAGACTGAATGATTGAATTAATGTCCCTCAGAGATAATTAACCAAGGGCAAGGCAAAATACATTGTTGAGAAAATAAAATGTTTAAGCCCTCTTAAGATCCTTAATTTTCCAAAATACTTTTCATTATTATTTTCCAGTATAAAAGACAATGTGCCAGCCTGGTTATGCACATAAGTATGAAATTCTCCAAGGTAAAAATACACTTTTAAAAAGCACAAAATTAAAATCTACTTTTCCACTCAGAGAGAAAAACGTGGAGCAATTTGTTCCTTAAAAAAGATGATTCTTCATCTTCAGCATTAAGTAAACCACTCTCATGGTGAGCTGAACATCCCTGACTTTTTATTTCCTCCCTTTGGGAATCACTGAACCAGGCCCAACATATGTTAAAGATTAAAACAGGAGGTCAAGATAGCTGCAATGTGTCCAGTGTTTTACTCTGTGGGGTAAGAATTTGAATTTCATGCTCCTTTTGTTGCTATTGTTGTTGGAAAATAAATCCTGGCACAGAAGCTGGAAAAGGCAAAGATAGCAGCAATTTATGCATTAAGGTTTACAAAAGATCACAACAGAAATTTGCTTTTTAGTTGCAAAGTAATTTTATCAAAATGGATTTACTGTTTGCATACAGCTAAAAATAAGGAATTTTGTAGAGGGAGAGTGAAAAAAAAGCTAAAAAGCTGGAAAGGCAAAAGGCAGCAGTAATTATAATTACAATGATAAATATCCTCTCCAATGAGCCTGCCAGGTAAATCAGACTCCATTCCATGGTCAGGCTGCACTGAGTAAAAGTTTGAGACATCAAAACTGAGCAAGTGAGAGCCAGCTTGGGCTTGGCTGGCATTTTGTTTGAAGCTTTCTGAAAAAGAAGATTGATGTGCCCCCATTCCAGGAACTGCTCGTTAGTTCTCCCCAGCATTTATTTCTGATTCAGGGGCAAGTTCAGTGAGGAGAGAATCAAGGCCATTCTAGAGGCAGAATTCACTCCTCAGCAGGTTGTGTCTCATCCATCACTGCAGGGAATCTGTGCATGGGTGACCTCTGTGCTCTTTTATACCCAGAAAAGGCAGATTTTGTGTGTTCAGTGACTGCTGCAACCTCTGCCCTCACCAGAACCAGGGTCCAAGCCAGCAACTGAACAGCAAAATCATCTCCCTGCTTCTCCCAGCTCTGGATTTCTGTAACACCAACCTGCAGCTCCCCAGCTGTCCCTGAGCTCCAAAGGCTTTGACTGAAGCACTTTCAAATGTGCTGCAGCTCTGGGGAGGGTTCATCTGACACAGGGTTAACAATCCAGGACACTCACACCACTGCAAGACTGATTCTGGGGAAATGTGCCCAGGGAATTGCAGGGGAATCACAATGGAACAGGAGTAGCTGCATCCCCAGTACTTCCATGAAGATACAAATTCAGGCTAACCCCCAAATGTACAGAGATTAAACTTCTCCCAAGTTGGTTCTGATCATTGGAGAAGGGTTTGGATCAATTAATGAACTGACACAACTCAAATCTTGTGGCTGTGTTCTCTAAGTGTCAACAAGTTTTATTTGACACTACATATCTAAAATATGGCACTCTACAGAAAGCTGACTTGTAATAGAAAGGCCCAAAATTCTAATTTTCTTTAAACATGATACAGGAGCAAACTATTTTCAATATTTTATGGGTAGGTAGGATAACAATGAAGCAGGTAGGACAGGAGGGAAGAGACAGACAAAGCCATGCAGTCACCTGAGAGCCCCAAAAGGCTGCTTTAAATTGCATTTAAAGAAGGGAAGAAAAGCCTGCAGATGGCAATAAAATAAATCTGTCCAAGCATATGAAGCTAACAAAGGTGTGAGACAGGCTCCAAATCATGGTTTCTGACTAACCTAAAGCTCCTGTTTGGGCAGCTGATCTCCTGCTTAAAGCTCCTGCTTTTGACACTGATCTCCTCAGCCCCAGAACACAGCATTAATTCCTCAGCTGGAATCATTCTTCTGAGATGCCTTCAGCATTTTAATCTCTGCTCCTTGGTGACAGAAGAAAAATGGTCCTACTGGTCCCTCTTTACCCTTCCCTTTTTTTGCAGCAAAATATGATCCTGTTCCTCCTCAGCTTGGATCCAGGGGAAGATTGCAAACAGATGTTCTTAATGCAAGAGATCTTTATTGAAATAATATCCTGATTATAACAATCTCTTTATTACCACAGGGGTTTGTATTCCTGAGGAGATGCTTGAGAGAACAGAAGCATCTATTTCTATTTAGTGACAATCCCTCTTTACAGCTGAATTATTCTTAGACTGACACTGGCTACTTTCCATCAGAAAGTTTATACCCATTTCTCATCCTGCATTACTGCTCATTTCTTTTTAGAATTTTTGATTTTAGTGTAACCCTGCCATTAGAACAACCAGGGAAGATGTCAAAAAGTGAAGCATTCCATCACAGAGCTGCACAGCAAAAAGATTAAATATATTCTTACTTGCAATACTTTCATAAATCCCCTTTAATGACTGCACTGGGAATTTTAAATGTGTGTCACTGGAACAAACAGAGGTGGAGAATTGTCTGAGAGGGCTCTGACAGGAAGCTGAGTGGATTTGAACCCCTTGATGTAAAATGTGCATAAAGGGATACATTCAATCAGTGGCCCATGAGAAAGCAATTATTCAATTGATCTCCAAGGTTAAAGCTGCTTCCAGTTAAGCTTTGAACAGGCCCAGGCTTTGTTACTCACCAGCTGGATTTCCACTGCAGTCACAGGCCTGTGGTTCAGCAGCTGCAGCTTCTCTGCCCTGGTAAAAGCAGTGTAAGAAAATCCACATTACTGGGTGGTTTGAGGATCCCCTCACTGCCTGCAGTGATGCAAACACATTCCTGATAACTTAGGGATGGAATGTCACTGCCAGGAATAATCCTGGCTGGGGCTGCAGTGTGGCTGAAGGGCCATAATTTGGATATTTTAATAATTTGGGGACTTTCCTGTGTTCAGCCACGCTGCTGTTGGCACCTCTAGCCCAAGGTGGCAAGAAGAAACCCTTAGATCATTACTGTGCAAGCATTAATTAACTGCTGCTTTGTTAAAGCTGTGCAGAAATGTTGAACAACTCAGCAGAGATCAAAAACTTCTGCTGTGACCACACAACCACAAGAACAATTTTCATACCTAAGGAGTTACAATCCCATCAAATGACAGCAACTTTTTTATCCTTTTAGCTCATTGCAAATACAAAGTTCCAGCAGGGAACTACAATTTGGAAAAACTAAATCTTGGCATTTATTACTATTTAAAGGGCATCTTTAAAGCATATTTAAAGAGATTCTGGATGGTTTGAAGCATATTTAAAGAGATTCTGGATGGTTTGAAGCATATTTAAAGAGATTCTGGAGGGTTTAAAGCATATTTAAACAGATTCTGGAGGGTTTAAAGCATATTTAAACAGATTCTGGAGGGTTTTCCCCTGGGGGTTTTTTAGAAAGGAAACCTCACAGCTTTTAAGAGAACACAGATCACTCCATGTTTACAACCAACAATTTCTGTGTGTCTGGAGATACCTCAGAGATAAAATTTCATTTCAAATGGCCTCTGCCACTGGCTGGATGATCCAGCTAAAATGTCCATTTTAACCATCACTTTCAGCTTCAGAAGAAAAGCTTGTAAATTTTCAATACAGCGTTTGTGAGATATTAACAATCCCTAACAGAAAGCTCCAGGAAATCCTCCTATTTATTTATTTATTATTAGTTTGCTTTGCTTTTGGAGATCCAAAATATGTCTCCACTGGTGATGGGAAGCAGGGAATACAGGGAATTCTCCTTTGTTTTCCCATGTTAATCACTCAAATCTATTTGGTTTTTCCAACAAGAGGCTGTGGAGAGCATGGCTGGATTTTGCTCTGAACTCAGAGCACTTTACTGGCAGAAAGATGAGGTGCTTATAACTGCTGCCATCTACCACAGCCATAAAAACCAGGAATAAAACCCCAATAATGACAGGAGATGAGCACTCAAATCCTTTACATGGAAAGCAGGTGATTTAAGGAATCAATGAGAGATAAAACTCACTCATGTAAAAGCGAAGCTAAAGGCAGCACTGCCATGCAGAACTGGGCAAAGAATATCAAATAATATCTTTACTCTATAAAAATCTGGCCAATTCAGCTGGATTTTTGAAAGATTTTCCCTCCAGAGCTGGGAAATTCCCTGCTTTGGTGCCTGATGGAGGCACAGAACTGGTGCTTTCAGTGCTCTTTGCTTTGCTCCCTGGCCAAGCAAGTGTTGGTGCCTCAGTTTCCAGAGCTCTCCAACAGCTTCTCTGAGGATCCTCCTTGTAAAAACCTCCCTCCTCCTCCTCCTCCCCCAGCCCTACTTACAAGGACAGACTGTGATGAATTCATATTTTACCCAAGTTTCTCTCACATGTCACTTCTGGGATCAGAGACTTCTCAAACAACTCTTTCTTCTCTTTCGCAGCACCACACATCCCAATCCTCCAGCTCCCCCACTCCTCCACACAAAGCACATTATTTGACTTTTATTAAATGAATTTCCTCATCTTCTTCTTTTCAAAGTAATATCCTTGAAATTCCTTGCCAGCAAAACTCCAGAGCCAAATAAAGAGGATCAAATAGCAAAAGCCACTTTATGCCTGAGCTGAAGAATGCAAACCTGATTTACCCAGAGCTATTTTCAAGCAGGTAGAGCTGTGTTTACCACAGGAAGATCACTGGCACAGCAGCAAGCAGCAATAAATTAACACCAATTACACATCGTGACTAAAACAATCAATTAGTGCAAACTGCTCATGCTTCCTGAAGAAACAGAGGGCACAACCAAAAAAAGGTCACAACCAAAAAAAGGTCACTTCTCCAAGAGTTGCTTAAGCCATGAACATCACTCCAACTCATTAGGGATAGACAGAAATTTTAGAGTCAGGCCAAACAGATCCTAAAAGCATCATTTCAGGGTATCTGTAGTTTTTAAAAATGTGTACAGAAGAAGAAGAGAGAACTTACAAGTGAATAACACATTCAGATGTGCAATTTGAAGGATTTCATGGCTGGTTTTGATAAGCAAAGCTCCCTACTGGAAAATGATGCAGAACAACACAAAGGAACAAGCAGCAGGGTGCAAAAAAAAATCCCAAAAGCTGTATAAATGCCATATTTCATCTAGAGCTGCTTGTGCAGCGTGAGCACTAATTAGCACCCCAACATAATGATCTTTAGACATGGTAATATGTAATTACGAGGTAAGCAATGAAACAAACACTCCCAAAATGTCTCTAAATTGCATTTAATAAGAAACTGGATTGCTCAGCCCTCAGCAGCAGCAGAAGGCAGAGGTTTGAGCTGGAGCTCAGTACCCACTGCACCTTTTTAACCCAATCCCAAAAATCGACTGCTGGGACCAGGCTCTGTGTCTGATCCCAAAAACTGACTGCTGGGACCAGGCTCTGTGTCTGATCCCAAAAACTGACTGCTGGGACCAAACTCTGTGTCTGATCCCAAAAACTGACTGCTGGGACCAAGGTCTCTATGTACCTAGAATCTCCTGACAGCACATACACAAATTAAAACCTGAATAACCACAATTTCATCAGAGATTAGCTTTAAGTAAGGCAACCATGCATTAGGATCAGCCCTGATTGCAGTGTGTGGCTTGGGCACAGACCTCAGCCTGAATTTAGTTCATGTTCCATTAAATCTAAGAAGTAAAATTAACTTTTTCCAGCTCCCATGAATTCATCTTTACACTTCCTACAGCATGCATGGCACGCTGATGCTTGTTAAATAAAAAGGGGAACTGTCCCATTCACCCAAACAGAAGGTGAAGAACATTTCCAGCTTCATTGCCCCCAAACCTCAGCATCTGCATTTTCCCTGCTCTGCCTGGATTTTAGTAACAGTTTGGAACACGAAAGCTGCTCATTCAAGAGGAGAACCCATGCAAAAGATGAGGACAGAGAAAGCAATTTTCTCACATGAAAGCAAGGTTCCATTAATCAGAGTTAATGGGCCGTGCTGCAGACTTGTACAGAACCTGCCTGCTGAGAAATCCCAAAATGGCAATTCCTGCTGTGGGGCTGAGCCTCAGCCCACATCCTGCAGCTCTGGGACCCAGCTGGAGCCAGGAGCAGCTTTTCCAGGATGGAAAAATGCTCTGGAGTGGGTTTGAGGACACACACAAAGCTCAGGCTGCAGGGGACAAAAACCTGTGCAGTTATGGGGAGGAAAAGGGGTCTGAGGTCTGTCTGTATGAGGGGAGAGTGCTTGAGGAGTGAAGATGTTGAGCTCCATCCTAAAAAACATTTCTACAAGACAAAAACCACCTCTGGGTCATGTTCAAGATCACAGACAGAACAGACAGCACATTCCTACATTGATACATCCATTCTAAAAAAAATATATAAATACTTCCATGCTCTTGTGGAAATTCAGACAAAATGCACCATTTTCTGTCAGCACTAAGCAAACTTTTGCAGTCTATATTTTAACCAAAATCTCCTCTGTATGTTGGTATTGCCCTTTTTTTTTAATCTGGTGAACTCCCAGAGTGTTTTTCCAGCAAGAGGTCTGGGTAAGGACAGAACAGTGCCAAGATCCAGCACAGAGAGCTAAAAAACCCTTCAAACATCTGTGCCTGAGCAGAAGCAAATTTATCCTCAGGAATGGATGTTTGAGAGTTGCTAGGAAAAGCATGAAGTAACAGCTGGACACACAACCCGGGGTTTTATTCCTGCTGGAAATATAAATCCCATGGCTCTGAATCAACCATGGCAACTTTCAGTGCCTGAATCCTGAGCACAGGGTCTGGCTGAGGATTTTCCCAAAATGGGAAATCACAGCCCCAGTGGGTGCTGTGATTCTCCACAAGGATTCCCACTGGAAAAGCTGAGAATAAGCTCTTTAAAATCTCTTAAATGATGTTGTTGTTCAATGAGCACAATCCTGCCTTGCTGTTGAATATTCATTTTGAAAGCTCTGGAGGAGACAAAAATTACAAAGCAAATCCTTCAGCCTTTAATATTGCAGAGGTTTGTATCTGTTGTAGGTTTTGGCAGTCATGAGGGAAAATATTTTCTAAAAGCACTGAAGATTTTCAGCTCAACACTTCCTCAACGGTGTTGATTTAAAGACAAAAAGGGCATTGTTCCTGACCAGTTTTTTTTAAATTATAATAATATGCAGTGATTGGAAATCTGGTTATCCCAAAATTAGATCCAAGACAGGCTATCAGGAACAGGAAGAAGCACAAGTAGAGCCAGTTTTCATTGAACCATTAATTACAGAGCTCCAGCTTAATAAATGTTCTTTTCATGAAAAGCAATTCACTATACCTTAAAAATATGAAGCCATTCCAGCACTAAAACTGGAAAATTAGCTGCTAGTGGCAAACTCTACTTCCAAGTACAACATGGCTCACTGAACTGGAGCTTCAGCCAAAGCTTGAGGCCTCAACAAGGTAATAACAGAATTCATTATGTGGGTTCAGAGCTTTAGTTTTAACAAAATCTCAGTTCCACAGTTTGAATTTTACCAAAGTAATGATTAAAAACTATGGGAAAAACTGTTTTACCACACCTTAACTATACCAGTGAAATATCTGGCTTTGAATTTGCTCCATTTAGCAAGGTAGCTTTCTGAAATGACTCTGGAATACTTGTTTGCACATGTTGGTGTTTATTTTTAAAATCTGCCTTTTAGGAAGCTTTTTTTTGGTGTCTGTAACACTAACAAGACAAATCCATCACAAAATGGATTAGCTGGTCTGTTAACCTGGTATTTTGAGTGGCAAAAATCAGTGACAACAGAAGGATTTGAGGTGATTTTCCAGGAACTGCAGAATTTGCCAGAATTATGTTACCAGTTCTCAGACTGGAGCAGAGGCCTCTCGTGCAGCCTGACATCCTGCAGGGCTGTGGAAGGAAAAACAACAATTCCCTTGATTCAAAGCTCTGCTGTGCCTCAGTTCCTGGTGTTTCCCTGGCTGCTCTCTCCTCCCAGCTGGGGATTCTGCCATCCACGAGCACAGCCTAGTGCTGAGGGCAGCAATCACAGCCTGAGCAGGGAACGTCGCATCCCAAGGCAGGGCTGCAAATCCTGATCTTCAAAGCCCTCGGATTAGGAGATAGGCTGGGCCTAATTAAGGGCATGAACACGATGCTTAATTGCTTCCCCTCTGACTAGAGGTGGGGTCGTGACAGGAATGGAAAGGGCAGGGAAGCAGTCTGGGGTGATGGGGTGCTGCTGACCCTTTAACCAGACTGAATTGTCTGAGGACAGACCCCAATTAACACAAATATATCTTAAATCTAATCAGCCACTGCAGGGAGCTGTTACCAGCACAGACAGTGTCTGACCAGCTCAGAGAGCACATTTTGAGGTGCCTTACCCAGAAAGGAAGCAGGAACTATCCTAAACTATTCCAACCTTTCCAGCTCACTGAAGAAGCAGGTGTGGGAAGGTGAATATTTGGGTAGGCCTACAAAAGTGCTCAGCACTGTGGGAGACAGAGAATCTGTGGCTGGAAGTTTCTCTGTTATAACTGAAATTGTTTAGTATTTCACTTTTGGAGATCCCATCCAGGGGAGCACTTGCAGTGAAGGTACCTAAAGTGATAACACTAAGAGTTAACCCTCAGGTCCTGGTCAAATTCTGCCTGAAAGAAGTTTAGAAATGAGCTTTAAATAAAAATAAACACTTGGATTTTTAATGGGAGTTTTACACCAGCATCGTTCAGCTCCTCTTACTCTGAAAAATCCTACTCTGCCTTTTTGCTGTGCTACATCCTTCTGCTGGTTCTTCCTGAACTCTGCCCTGCACAGACAGCAAAGCTTCTTTCTCTTCCAAAAGGGCTGTTTTACACTACCAGAAGGGAAGGGTGCTCACTACTGTTACATACAGGTAAAGATATTATAAAAGAAAGGCCTTATAAAATCAGGCCTTGCTCTGCTGAATTTCCAACAGGCTTGTAAGTTCCCATAAGGAAAAATTAGTGGAATGAAAAACAGTTAACAAAAGAAACTATTCTTCTAGAGAAAAACAGTGTACATCTGCAAAACCAAGAAACCTGTCCCATAAGAATCAGTGAGGAAAATATGTAAGCATATCTGGAGAGAGAAAATTTCACAGACATACTCAATAGCCCTTACCAATCAAGGAACTGAGTTTCACTGTATTGCTGACCAATTAGGTTTAACACAGTGCCTTCTGGTATTTCCTATAAATATGAACTATGAGAATAAAAAATGGGCTTTTCTGCATGAAGAAACTGAGTCCCATCTGCTTTATTGCTGCAACAACTACTACTCAAGAAATGTTTGCTGCCAATTTAAAAACCTCTCAGTGCCATATTACCACCTCTTTACACCTCTAGTATTTTTATTGCAGAGTATTTTCTTTTCTCCATGCTTCAGTACCTCCAGAAAATAATTAGGACACATAAATGAGTATCCTGCTGTATAAAATGAGCTACAGGAGGGTTAAACACTGACTACTGCCCTGGCAAAGAAAGCACTCCAAGCACAATTCCAGGAATTCCCAAGGAGCAGCATCCCTCTGTGCAGAGCTGCTGCTGTGCTGGATGTGCCTGTCTGTAGAGAGGGGGCACTGAAAGTCCAACAAAAAGCTGACAATCTGCTTTCCCTGCTCTGGACAGGCTGAAAACTTGCCCTGCAGCACTGCAGAGCTCTCACTGTGCATTCTGTGGCACAGCAAAATGAATGAAAAGCCTCTTTCCCAGAGGATGAACTCCTTGGGAGTCCTTCCAGCAGGGAATAGAAACACACTCAGTGTCTATCCAGCAAAAACTCCTCTGAAGTGAAGGAGGAGTCATTTCCAAATATTGGTTTTTTTCTGCTTTAGAAGTCAGAGGAGAGATCAGAGCTATCCAAACAAGTGGCCAGCTGATTCCATTTCTATTTACATCAGGCTTCACTCCCACTCTGCAGGGCTCCAAGAGGATTATGTGCCCCAAGAACAGGCACTCACAGCACTGCCAAAGAGGAAAAAAAGCCCTTGGAGTCTTGGAACTGCAAAGGAAATCCTTTCTTTTCCAGGCAGAACTTCCCACAACTGAACTGGATGTTCAGCTTCACAGGAAAACTGCTGGGGGGGAGGAGGGAAGGTTGGTTGATACAATATTTAAATAACTGAAATGTAGATCTCAGAGATCCTGGACAAAGAGCACATAAAGAGAAGATGGAAACACCTATGAGTGAAAGAAAAGATGTTTGGCTGAGCATTTAAATAATGGCAGAAAATACCTAAAATCCATGAATCAGATCATCACACTGGCCACAGGGATCAGTTTTTCAGCATTAATTGAGTTTTTACTCCTGTTCAAATGCACTTCTCCACTTACTTGGTTAATTTATGGTCTTTCATTGCTACCAGGAACTCCCTGACAGTCTCAGGACTCTGGTACCTGCAGGGTGTTTTTGAAATGTACTTCAGTGTCTGCAAGGGACAGAAAGAAAATATGTATGATTTCACACTTAATACTTGTTTTACCAGTTGTGTATGGAACAAGTACTCTGGAAAGTCTCCTCAGACCTGAGAAAAATTGGAAAATCAATTCAGGTTTGGCAATCAACCTTATCTGAACTGTTCAAAGCCCAAAATTGCAAGTTGAAGAACACAGGAAAGAACTGAGTTTTAGCTCTGCCTGCTAAAAAAAACCCTCTTGCTGTTTGTGAGACATTTGCTTGGTTTGCCTCTTGTTTGGTTTTTGTCTTTTAAAAGCACACAGGAAAGGTGAATTCATCCTTAAACCCAAGTTTTCACGTGCTCAGTGCCAGGAACATTCTCACTGCCAGCCCAGAAATCCCTCTTTAAGTTCCCTAATCGATCCCTGCTTTTGTCCTTTACCTGCATTTTTGGCAATTTAAAATTGATAGAAGCAGATTAAGTGGCTTGTTATGAAACCTACAAGGATATTTTGCTATTAAAAGTTAATTGAGACAATTAAACTTTGATCAATTTTTTCCATGTAACACCCACCAACCTCAAGTGACTTTGACAGCAGATGTTCCACTATTTACAGTAACAACATTGAGCAGGAGGATAATAGAATTACATTACACAAAGTAATCTGAACTGAGTAAAAAACCAATTTGTTGATAAAAAACCCCACAAAAATTCCAGTTCACAGCTGACTTTTCACTGGAAGTGACTTAAAATATTTATTGTTGCTTGAATTAAACCCCAAAATGAAGAGTTGGAAATAATTATAATTTATTATTCCTTTCTTTGAGCCCTGATACCTTTCCAGATAAAATGAAGCTGTTATTCACCACCAGTGATTGAAATAAAATTATTATATTGTCATGTTATTTCACAGCAGTAATTTCTCCTCCAGGTTCATCCTTTTGGCAATTTCAAATCAATTAAAAAGGCAAAAATACAGAAAAACAAAGCTCCTATCATGGAGTTACTTCAGTGCCAATGGATCCAAGTCTGCAGGGAGCTTGTGAAGAAATCCAAAGACAATCCTGTAAAATCAAATTCTGCTTTTCTTTCAGTCAAACATAGAAAATACACCCAGAATTGACAGCAGCTACACCCCCAAGCATCCTATAGGTATTTAACATACAGAATAACAAAGCAATTCAAGATTTCAGGTGCATCCTGATAACATTTACTTACAGGATCTTCCTCAGCTGTTTCCCAGAGGTGCAGGAAGAGACTGTCAGTCTCCATGAAGATTTAATTCCCATTTTTGGTAAGCCCCTACTTTGTTGAATGCAAGGCTTAGGAATTACAACCTCTGTACCTTTTTCAAACAAAGCCAGAACTAAAACAAAACCAAAGCCTAGGCCAGATCTTATCCACATGAGTCGTTTCAGGGCTCAACAGAATTACTCATGCAAGCAAAGGCAAAGTGCTTTCAGCTGCCTGCCAGTCATGGTGCTGCTCATGCAATTCCCCAGCACACACACAATGGGTCTCACTGCAAGGCTCTGGGAAGTTGCTAATTTATTTTAAATGTTGATATTTGTATTATAAGATTTTAGAATTCCTTCCCAGCAAGGGATGAAATGTTTATTCCCGACCTGGCATCCAAGTGATGTTATCTGTACGTGTGGTTTGGCTTTTCTTTGGATCAAAAACCAATTTAAATTATGTGTTTTGGATGGGAATTATTAATTTAATTCTGTTAATAAAAAAATACCATGTGATCTGTGCCTCAGCTTTGAAATCATTATCTTAATTATCACATTAAGTGATACCACAAATTCATCAGATGATAGTGAGCTCTGTCCTGTGTCTTAAAAGGATGGAATACACAGAATTTAAAAAAATCCTAACAAAACTAAACAGTTTTGTTTAGTTTGGGGTTTGAAATGTTGAAATTCTTTTACAGATTTTAAGAACAGCAGCTGCCTAACTCTGCCCTGACAGCACAGTTACCCTACAACGTGACCACAGAAAAGTGGCAGATAAAACATTTTATTCTGGTTTGAATTAGGGGAAATTTGATACCAAATTATTAATACACAACCCTAAGGATGTGAATTACTGCAGCTTGAGCTAACTGGTAAATGGACTTTCCCAGTGCTGCTCACCTCATACATGATTGTGTTCAGATTCTGCTGCCCAGAGCTCTGCTTGGTTTTGCCACTCTCTTTACGCTGCTGCTTGAGATCAGTAAGTAACTGGTACACCTAAAGATAAAAAATAAAGTGGTTTAGAGCATCTGAGAGCATTTTACCTAAAAATGTTACAGCAGGACATCATAAATGAACAGGAAATTCCCATCAGTCAAACGACAAAAAATGTGTGGCTGTTCTGGTGGATGGACAAGCAACTGAGATGAGAAATGTTTTGGCCCCAGGGTGATGAATAAGGATGTAAGTTGTTTTTTAAAAGCTGTGACTATTTTAAACAGATGAATGGAACCTTTTCAGATGTTTTGCTTCAGGCTTTGCAGTGTATCAGAGTCAATACCCAGAGCAAAGCAACAGAGCACTTCTCACTGTTCATCCCCTCATTTTTACCTGCCTTCACTCAAGATCCAGCCCAGGGAATTTTAAACTGACAAGTCCAGAGAAACAAGAAACCAAACGTTTCTAGACAGTGAGAAATATGAACATAATCAGCTACAAACCCTCAGTGACTTCACACTTCTGTGGAAAAGGAACACCTGTCAGTGCTGAAACCTCAGACTCAGGCTGTGAACTCTGACAACAAACACAAAAGGACAGCAAGCTCCCAGAACTGCAGGGATGGAACTGTGTGTGCAAAGCATCACCTTGATTTACAGAGCCTTGGCTTTGCCAGTGCAACTGCAACTGGGAGGTGCAGCAAATGCAAAGGGACCAGCAGCTGGAGGGGAATCAGTACTTTTAAAAATCATATTTGCTATTTTTTTCACATGTTTTTACCAGCCAGGCACTGAAGACCAGTTTGGCTGTCATATCATCTATTTCTCATAGGAAATTTAGGAGAGCCTCATTAACACTACCAGATGCCTGCTCTGCTGTTTGCAGGCAGATGCAGCTCAGGATAAAACACTTCAAGATTGATTTCAGAATAGAATGAAACAGCTGCAACAAAAAGCAGCTTCAGCAATATAATAACACAGACAAAACCACTTGGGTTATTAAAACTGTTCCAAAAATTACATTAATCAGCAAAGCAAAATATTTCCATTACCTGGCTTAAATTAAATCAACAAGGACATGACATTTCTTTCTACCCCACTTAAAATGAGAGAGAAAAATACCCACCTCAATACTCTCAAGACCAAACAATACCATAGCACCCATTACTAGCAAAACCATTTCCAAATCTTCTTTAAAAAGCTTTTTTTCTTGAAAACAAACCAAATGCAAGGAAGAGAAAATCCCCTGCAGGTTTTGCTGATTGCCACTGCCAGGTTTCAGCTTCCAAACATTATACAAGGGACTGATGACAGCTTGAAATTGCTGCTTTAAAAGCAGAAGGAAGACAAACTTACCTCAAAGTTACTCAGCAATGCAGCATTTGCATCTTTTCTAAAAGGAAAAATGAAAACAATTAATTATGTTCCAAATGAAACTGTTTGAAGCTTTTCTTTGCCCAGTCACAGACACTAAAAAAACATTAAGTTAAAAAAAAAAGGCCCAAGACATCTTATTTTGGTGATTCTACAATTGTCATCTCTGGAAAATGTTTTCCATGCTGTCAGTAAATTTATGACATAAATATTGAGTATATTTTGCACAGTTTGCCCCATAAATCATAATACACTTGTACAACACACTCCTTTCACTCAGTCACCCTATTTTACTCACTCACCCAATTTCACACACTCAAACCAAATTGCTTTGCTTCTTCCTTAGAAAAAATGCCTCTGATTTTATTCTAATAAAGACTGATGGGAAAAAGAATTCAGATTACAAGCACTATTTTTTCTTTATCAGTCAAGAGCACCCTGAGTATTTTAGTACCATGGACACGTGTGTGTGTGTGTATAGACCCAAATAGGGCTTTAATTTTTATGCATTGCACTGAGTGAAAAAACCACCAATTTATCGAATTTCCTCTTTATTTACTCTTCCCATCTTTATGTGCCTGTTCCCATATTAGAAGGGCAAGGCTGAGTTTCCCATTTTCCACTTCCTCAGTCCCCATTAAGCAAGAATCCTTTTCCAAGGCTGGCAGGGTGACCACAGAGCCAAGCACATCGTGCCTTCATTCCTGCTGGATATTGTAAATTTCTATATTTAAAATAAAAAGAGGGAGAAAAACTGCCCCAGAACATCCTCTATTCCCTGAACAACACGTTCTGCTGAGCAGTCAGTCGCCACAACAACAGAAAGTTTACATACAAAAGGAAAAAAAGGCCTTTCTCAGGTCTGTGCAGCAGCTTAGGAAAAAAGAAAAAAAACCAACAAAAAAGGTACAATGTGTTGTTAAGCACCGCGAATGGCCTGAATAGAACTGTCACGTTCATCACTTTCAAATGGTAAATG
Organism: Promerops cafer; assembly: GCA_013398275.1. Lineage (NCBI taxonomy): Eukaryota > Metazoa > Chordata > Aves > Passeriformes > Nectariniidae > Promerops > Promerops cafer. Next base: position 123,337 of record VZSE01008993.1, read on the forward strand.
CATCCACAAACTTCCACAGGTTCTAGCATTGTTTTTAAATGAAAAGGACCTTCTAAAATACGCTGAGATGAACTTCAACTTCCATTTCGCTGACCCGAGTGAAACTTCAGCAAGTGAGCTCAGGCACGCATTAGTTTTTCATTCATGTTTTACAAACCATATATAGCTTTTGTTGTGAGGTAAATGCAAGTCTTCAGAATGTTTGCATTCAGCCGGGCCCTACAGAAATCCCCGCGGATCAAAGACATTCTATAGGGAGAATTACATATGGAATTCTTCGGCTGAAAGAGGATGAAATAAATACACGGCCATGCAAACGAGGCTGCGGAAGCAAAGGTTAAGAATGAAATTATTTAAGACAACTGCTTTCCTTTTTCATTCCAATCCGCTTTGCCATTCAGGGAAATACTTTTTTTTTCTTTTTTTTTTTACTTCTGCCAACGAGTCCGTTTCAAATCTTCAACAGCTCTGTCGTGCCGAAATACCAAAATTATAAACTGATCAACATTTGCAATAGAAATAAAATTTCCTTCAGTCCTGACTCACAGCTACCAATTTTACACTCAGGAAACAAGGAATTCTGAATAATGGATTCTAATGTATATTTTTAAGCAGTCAGCTCAACACTTTGGTTAATTTTTCTGTGATTAAGACTTAAGCAGAAAGGTAAACATTTTCATGGTAACACCAAAAATATAAACACTTTTTAGAGTCTTTAAATAGCTCATATTTGCCCAAATTTTAGTCTAAACCAAAATACTCTTGAGTAGGGCTGCATATATTAAAAAGTATCTTAGTAAAGGGCATCACGTCTTTACAAATATCACTGACACTTCATATTTTTAAGTCTGCTGCTTCACATGTGTTGTATATTTAAACCACACAGTTTTCGGAGAGTTCTCTAATTACAGATAATTCTGGTAAGAAATACAGAATAATTCTGGTAAGAAAAATCCATAGTAAGAACTTGGAGAGTTGCAAAGCTTCACTTCTAAATCAGGCAGGAGGCAAAAGAAGATTAATAAAAACTCAGTGAATGTATAAGAAGCATCACAGATTTTTTTATTAATGGTATCAAAAGCATCTTTCTCAGTGTACAACAGCCAGAACTCATTTCTCTGCAGGCTGCTACTCATATTAAGACTCTCATACAAACCTGTACTTCAGCAGGTATTTCATATTTTTTACCAACTTCTGATTTTCATGTTCATAATAGAGAAGGTTTAATGATAATAAAGCATCCCTAGACTACAGAGCTGCAGGAGCTCAGTGACTTTGGGGGATACATCCCGTAGGTGCCCCCACTCATTAGAGAAATTAAATAAAAACCAGAAATTTAACCAGCTCCACAGAACTCGTGAGACTTTAAGCTTCAAAATAGATCAAATCCTACAGTTTTGTGCTCAAAACACAAGGTAAGAAGGCCTGGTGTAACAGCCCTGAGACAGCGACCAGCCAAAATTCCGACTCTCTTACTGTGTTGGCAATCGCTGGCACAAACCCCTCAGGATTTTTCCTTCTCCAGCATTTCCAGCTCCTACACAAAGCTCACGGGAATAATGAAAAATTCCCATTTTGCCTCTCCCAGCGCAGAGGGAGCGGGAGGGGACAGGAGGTGACGAGAGCGGGACTCACGCCGAGCCACGCCGCCTTTGGCCCCAGCAGCTTGTCCGGCTGGAGTTTTAATAAAATAAACCCTCCGACATTGACCAGAATGCCTGAACTCACTGCTGGGTGCAATAAACCCCTCACGGATTTATTGTACCCTCCCACTCCTCACGCACAGGCCGCCATGGATGTGCCCCCCCACACGCACCACATACAGATGTACCCACACACACCCCATAGCGATGCACCCACACACCCCACAGAGATACACCCCACAGAAACCCCACTGAGATGCGCTGCAGCCCCGCTGTGGCCACGGCAGGGTGGCTCCGAGGCCCGGCCGTGCCCCGTGCTCCCCCCTCAGGCCCTTCCTTACACCTCCATCTTGTCCTCCCCGGCGCGGCCTTCCCGAGGATCCTCCCGCTAGCCCCGGGCAGCCGCAGCCCGGCGGGACACGGCGGGGGAACAGCGGGCCGAGGCCCGGTGGAGCTGAAGGAGGATTTGGCGGCCGCGACGGAAGCGGAAAAGGAAGGAGAAATAAGGAACTACCAAAAAAAAAAAAAAAAAAAAGCAAGCTGCATTGGCCGGGAATCGAACCCGGGCCTCCCGCGTGGCAGGCGAGAATTCTACCACTGAACCACCAATGCCAGTGACGGAGTCAGGGACCCCCGTTTGAGGTTTTATCCATATATCAGACAAAAAAAAGGGTGTCATTTTTGTCTGGAGTCACCCGGATTGGCAATTAGCTGCTGTTAACTGTGACAAAGGAAAACAGTATCGCGAAAGTACTTTCAAATCAAATCTTTAACCATGTGCGGAGTACTGCGAGGCTGAAGTAGTTGTGTAATACTTCTGTTGCCTTTTAAAGCACCCATCAAATTCATCAGCATCGTGTCTTTCCCAGCCCTCACCCGTGACTCTTTCCCATCTAAACCATGTGCTATTAAATTTTCCAAGAGCCCTTTTCATCCTCAGTAAAAGCAGTGACACTTCAATGAGTGCAAACAGCTGAAAATCCTGGTGGCAACAGCAAGGAAAATTACCTGGCCAGGGAAATATTAATTCCTTAATTTTGACATTATCTCTCAGGGAAATTTTTATATGCAGATACAGCACCTCTAACTCCCTAAGGAGTGTCATACAGATGTATTTGCTTGCTTGCAGCTGGGATTTAAGAGCCTTTTAGGGATTTAGGGAACTGAATGGGTCAGACTTGTGCCCGCAACCTCTGCCTTGCAATTCCAGCACAAAACCCACCAGCCACTCTTTTCTCCATGACCAAACCAGAAAAAAAAAAAAGCTTTTTCTTCTCCTTGAGGTGCTGCAAATCCTAAATCAATTCAGAGTAACACGAGCAAACTGCAGTGCTTTAGGAAGAGTCTCCAGTGCCAGGACAGTGGGCAAGGAGCAGCTCCCAGTTCTCCAGGAACTTTCACAGAAGTGCTGGGCAAAATTTAAAAGCCTACTGCAAAGGCTTTTCAGCCCTTTTAATTTGAAAACCCCTAAAAAAAGTCTTGGTTGGCATGTGCACACCATCACACACGGATTGTAGTACAGATAGAAATTGATTTATACTTCAGAATCGTTTCTTGTGGAGTCCTGTGGAATAAAAAAGAGCCAGGAGAGAGGTCTCCAAAGGCAGGCTGAGAGCTCCTGGTGTGACTCAGAGCACAGGATGCAGTGGATGCTGCCCTTTTTCATGTCAGGATTAACTGGCCTTGTAAGTTGGCCAAAACTGGCACAGCAAAAGCTCTGTGACTGCTCTGCCATGTCCCAAACCCTCCACATGCAGCTGCCTGAAAGAAGGGAGAGGATGTCAGGTTTCATGTGAAAGAGCGTATTTCCACACAATCAAATTTCAAGGTTTCATTCCAGAAATCTGCTAATCCTTGTCTGCCTCTCACCACCCTACTCAGATAAGGGTTCAGAACCTTCAGCACAAAATCTTAATTCTCCTTTACATCTCTTTATCTCTCTCCCTCAGCAGCAAATTATTATATTTATTTCCACTCTTTACCCAAAATTTCACTTTCCTGACACTTTTTTTTCCCACCCTTTCCCCAAAATTTCACTTTCCTGACACTTTTTTTTCCCACCCTTTCCCCAAAATTTCACTTTCCTGACACATTTTTTCCACCCTTTCCCCAAAACTTCACTTTCCTGACACGTTTTTCCAATCAGTGTTGCTTTTTACAGCCCACGATGAAGACACAGCTGGGGATGAAGGAGCATGACACAAACATCTCATCCAACAAGCTTTTTTTCCCTAAGAGAGATACTCCTCCTAAACAATTCCCAGTGGAGACAGGAAGCCTGGTGGGCTGTAAATACAAATATGGGTCAGCTCCAGCTCCACTGACACCATGAAAGGGAATATCAAGAGAGAACCAACCGGGCAGGGGGTGAGGTGAGAAGGTCACTTTGGCTTTAATTGCTGCTCTTTAGGTGTTAGACAGTGATGCTACACCATCCATAGGGAATGCAGACATGGGTTTTTCCAAATGTGCTTAGCATGTCAACATTTTAACATTGTGATTGTTACCAGTAAGGCTTGGGGAGAGAGGGGCCTCAGTATTAACTATTGAAAGCAGGGGGCCTAGGACTTGCTATTGACAGCAGATCTGCAGGGTATTTGTGTTCTTTGTCATGAAAGATGTTTACTGTGTTCAGCATTTCGCTCAGCATCCTATGGTGTCTTTTTTTTTTTTTTTTTTTGCCTTTTACATTCAAAAATTCGTTAAAAACAAAGTTGGGGGTTTTTTTTGAACACTAAAATTGTCAGCACGGCTCCGCGCCAGCCGAGCTGACGGTGCGTTTGCACGGCACGTTCAGCCCATGGAGCTGTTTTCTTTCTCCAAAGTGAAAAGACAGCTAAAAAAAGGATGTTTTTAAAAGAAGGTGCACTGTAGCTGTTTCTGCCATCCTTTTCCTTCACAGTCCTGTTGTGAAAAGTGGATTTCCAGAGCCACCAAAGCTCCTTCGGAGCTGCACTCCCTCAGCATTTGCACTCTTCCAGCAAAAAAGTGAAATAGTAGAGAAAGACTGATTGATTACAGAAGTACAAATAAAGTTCAGATCTTTGACAACATTCAAATATATTTAATTAAACGTCTCAGAATTGGCAATTTACTCTCTAGTACTTATTTCCACCTCGAAAAGGGTGGAGCTGGGAATATTGATGTAGGAATGATTTGCCATCCCCTGTGCCAGAAAGGAAAATAAGTGGGAGACTTTTCCTTCAGAACTTCCTCGGTATTAACTGTGGGATGAGGAATTTGAAGTTAATCTTTCTGTTTCAAATAAATCACTGACAGGTGATGATGGGAAGTGGAGAGTCATCCAAACCAGAACAAATGGAGAACATAGTAATGAGAATGCACTTCAGTTTGCATTAGAAAGTATATTTTGCATTGCTATTTTACTGTTTTCCCCTCATAAAAGTTCAGTTCTCCAGCTCCAAGCATCTTTAAGAAATCCTATTGCTTCAATGTTCATCTTTAAGTTGAAGAATTATGCTTGTATTTTGTTTTACTTCCACTCTCATTATAAAAACATTAATCTACAGAAAACATAGTTATTGCCTGCTGGATCTAAAAATAGAGAATTCATCATTTCCTAGATATCTACTGGGCAGGAGCTGAGCAGAGCACTCCAAGCCAGCTAATCCCTGGGAAGTTTGCTAAATCCACAGTGGCATTGCTGACAGATCCCATGTGGATGGAATATCCCCTGTCACATGTAATATCAGACATGGGTTAGCAAAATCTTATTTACACCGATTCACTCTAGTTATAAGCCCAGAGTTTAATGTTTTCACAACACATTGGCAGTCTCCTGTCAAAGCCCAGAGTAAGGACGAGGACACTTTGAAAAGGTGAAGAAGACAAGAAATGTGGTAAAAATGGGGGATTTCACAAGAGGAAGGAATAGGATTGCAAAAGGATTGAGAACTGTTTCAGTTTCCCAGGGGAAAAAGGAAAAGGGGATAAGTTGTAGAACTGAGAGAACAGTAGAAAAAGAACAAGAGGGTCAGTTTAAGGGAGGAAAATCCAAGAAAAATGTGGATGAGAAAGCTGGAATATGTTTCCTGAGCCCTGTGAGAGATTTGGACAATGTACATGGAAAAATATTACACTGCAGGAGCTCACTTGGAGAAAGCAGCAAATATTCAGCTTTCCGTGGAGGGGCTGCACAAAAGTGCTGTGTCTGAGGAGTTAATGAGAAATTCGTGCTGGGCCACAGCTTTGCTGCTCTAAAAGGTCTCTTGTGCTTTACATCAGTCACTTAATTCCATGATATTTAGGGTGTGATGAGTTTAAGATAGAGGTTATTGCCATAAGGATAACTCCAAGCCCCACAGCCACTGCCTGAGGCTCTGAGATGACCCCACAGCCTGGGGACAGCAAATCTGGGGCTGCAGCATCTTTCCAGGTGGGGTGAACAGTTTCATCCATGCAGAGATGGGAAACAAGAGGCTCCCATCTTTTTCTTGTGTTTGCTGGGGTGGCAGTGGGGGCAGAGCACTGGTCAGTTCTATTTATATTAAAGATTGCTCATTAGAGGGGTGTGACACAGAGAGGTGCCATGTTCCCAGCAAAGCATTCCAAGGATATTCCTGACCTGTCCGCAGCGCAGGAGCTACGCCGGGTAAGAAGCATCACTCGAGCATCCCTCCCAAGCCTCCCTGTCCAAAGCACCCCTGTCCCCGAGCCGCAGCGCAGGGGCGGGGAAGGGACACGGGGGACACGGGGGGGACCCGAGCGGGGCCGGCCCCGGGCATACCCCGCCCCGGCGGGGCGGGCCGAGCCGCCAGCCCCGAGCCGAGGGCTGTAAAAGCGGGGCAGCGGGGCCGGGGAGCAGCGAGCCACAGAGCGGCCGGGGCTGCGTGCGGAGCAGGTGAGCGGTGCCCGGGGAACCGGGAGCGCACCGGGAGCGGGGCAGGGAGTGATGCCCGGGGAACCCGGAGCGCACCGGGAGCGGGGCAGGGAGCGGTGTCCGGGGAACCGGGAGCGCACCGGGAGCGGGGCAGGGAGTGATGCCCGGGGNGGAGGATGCCAGGGGAGCCCGGAGCAGCGGCCGGGGAACCGGGAGGGGACCGGGAGCGGTGTCCGGGGAACCGGGAGCGCACCGGGAGCGGGGCAGGGAGTGATGCCCGGGGAACCGGGAGCGGTGTCCGGGGAACCGGGAGCGCACCGGGAGCGGTGTCCGGGGAACCGGGAGCGCACCGGGAGTGCGCACCGCGGCAGCTGAGCATCTCCGCGCTGTCCCGCAGGTTGCACCAGGTGCCAGGATCGCTGCACAAACGAGCAAAACGTCGTCCGAAATGGCAGCCGAGGTGAGGGGGAGCTTGGCTTTGCTCCGGGTCCGTCTCTGCTCCGTTTGCAACGGGTGGGATCAGCATCCCTGGGAGGGTTCAGAAAGGTGTCCGTGTGGTCCTGAGGGACGTGGGTTACGGGTGGTCCTGGCAGCGTTGGACTCGCTGATCTTGGAGGTCTTTTCCAACCTGAGTGATTCTGTGAGTGGTTTTCCCGGGTTTTCAATGGAGAAGGGGACAGCGAACGTCTTTGCTGCAATAATCCACCGTCCCACCTCTGATCCTGGCAGCGAAGATGTACCTGGACACCTCTTCCCATCCCAGCCCTTCCCTTCCAGCAGCACCATTCAGTCCCTGTCCCCTCTGCCCATCACCGGGTGTCCAGCGAGGAGCTGCAGAACTTTGTTTTTTCCCCCCATTTCCCCCTCTGCGGCAGTTCCTGCGGCCAAACCCGCTTGAAACGCAGAGCTCCCGCACTCCGAGCCTTCATCCTGCCCCGCGGGCTCCCTCCTGCTCTCCCTGCGCCAATCCTTCGGGAAAAGAGCCGCTGATGTCGCGGTCCCTGCCCGCTGTCCATGGTAGCTCCGCCGGCTCCCGGCGCCGCGCACCTGCCGAGCCCTTCTGGGGCTGCTTTGGGGTTTTCTCTTCCCTTTTCATCTCACTCGAACATTTGTAACACTGAGAGGCACCCAGGCCTCCCTTTCTGCAACCTGCACCTTTGCCGGTTTTATCCTAATTTTACGTGACAACGTCGTGGGCTCTGGAGCTGCTTCAAAAGGTAGCTTCAGACACTTAGGAAGTAACTTCAGACACTTACAAAGTTACAGGAGTGTTTTAGAACGTGTGGTTTGTGCTGGCCCACAGCTCCTTGTCAGCTGAATACTTTCTTCTAGTCTCCCTAAAAGAGTGGGGTTTTTTTTAGTATGTCAAGGATCAGAGAACAGTTTTTACTGTATCCCTGACTCCTTTACCTTTTTTTCTTCTTGTTGTTGTTGTCATCAGGAGTCCATCAAAGGGTCAGACAGAGCAGCTGCCTTTAAAGAGAGTTCCATGCTGGTCTTGCACCACATGCCCTGATGCTTATTTTCAGAGAGTCTTGCAGAAGTCAAATATCTTGGAGGATCCCCAAGCCAGACCTGTAACCTCAAGGGCTAAATTCTAGTGACAGTGACATTCTCTAAGTCCAAGATTTTGCTGGTATAGACTGAATAAAACCATTCCTGGGACTGTCCTCAATTTTACTTTGATAAGGATTGAGATGGACATGAACTGATTTTTAGGGGATATATCCATAAATCCGTGTCTCTTCCCTTCCTTACTTGCAGGGGGACAAAATGATGGCAGGAAGGTTTGTGGGGAGCACAGATCCCATCATGGAGATGCTCAGCGCTTCCATTACTGTTGATCAGAGACTGTCTGAAGTCGACATCCAGGGGAGCATGGCTTATGCCAAAGCCTTGGAGAAGGCTGGAATCCTGTCCAAAACTGAGCTGGAAAAGATCCTGAGTGGCCTGGAAAAGGTATTTCTTCCTTTCACAACCTCTCATGTGTGCTGGAATGAATCTTTCCTTACCTGACAGCACCTTGCTGTTTGAGAGAGCATCTTTAAATGTCCTCGTGTCCTCTTCAGACTGAGCAGTCACTAGGAATCATTTCAATGTGAAGTAAGAACATCCTTTTCCTGCTGGCACGTGGAATTTTGAGTCTGGCTGCCCGACTTGGCAGGAGGCAATGCACAGCAGGTGTAGGGGGCAAGAGGAGGCAGCAGAGAAATGCATTTATAAAATATCCACTGTTGTTGCTCACCCACCCCGGACTACGGTGTGTCTGTGCAATGTTTTATAGGAAAAGCTTTGTGGATGATGCTAAAGAAATCACTGACATTTAAGCTCAATTTTTCCTTGCAATGCTTAAATCCTCCATACCACTGCAGGATTATCATGGATAGAGAGGTGAATCCCACCAATAGTATGGAATATCAGGATGCAGTGAGCATCCTGAATGCCAGAGTTTGCATGAGACTTCTGGGAATGGCAGGAGCTGGGATTTGCTGGGGACACTCACAGCCCCAGACACAGCAGGGTAACTGTGGTGTTTCTGCTGTTTGCAGATCTCTGAGGAATGGTCCAAAGGAGTCTTTGGTGTGATCCAGACTGACGAGGATATCCACACTGCCAACGAGCGCAGACTGAAGGTTTGGCTCCTCTAACCTCTTGTTCCTGATCATGCCTGGCACTGAGGGTGGGTCCCTCTGTCCCTCTGTGAAATCCCTTTAGAGCTGCTGCCACTGAACCCCCTGGGGCACAGCCAAGGGTCTCCACACCCCCTTTTGGGGCTGTACAAGCACAGAACCCAAACCTGCCCTTCCCCAGAACACGTCCCATGGTTACTCACAGAATCCTGGAGCTGAGTCCCTTCCAGGCAGGGAGATCTGCTCGTGTGGATTGTCCTGTTCAGAACACAGAGATCCTGACAGAAATGCTGCTCTTGTTCCCAGGAGCTGATTGGAGATGTAGCTGGGAAGTTGCACACTGGCAGAAGCAGGAATGATCAGGTATGGACAGAATCTTTTTTTCTCCTTCTGTATTCCTCCTCTACCTCACTTCAGGAGACCTCAGTCCAGACTCTGGAACTTTTCCTGGAGAGCAAGAAATGGTGACTTTACCACAGAAATATGACCAAATGATGAGAAGAAGATGCACCCTCCCACCACACAGGACAAGGAGGGGTTTACCTTGCTGTCACTGCATATGTGACATCCTTTGTGGCCTGACTGTGGCCAATCTCCCACAGGTTGTGACTGACCTGAAGCTGTTCATGAAGAATTCCCTCTCCTTCATCTCCACGCACCTCCTGCGGCTCATTGAGACCCTGGTGGAACGTGCTGCCATGTGAGTCCTTTCCCACAGTCCCTGTTTTCCATAACTTGGGCCTTTTTGGGGCAGGAGACTCCCAGGCTTGTTGTGTGTCTGTGCAGCTGCAGGATCTCCTGTGCAGGGAGTTACAGACCTGTCCTGCCCTCCCTCCCATCTCTGCTGCTCACCTCTGTGTCCTTTCCCTCCCAGAGAAATCGATGTGATCCTGCCTGGCTACACCCACCTGCAGAAAGCTCAGCCCATCCGATGGAGCCAGTTCTTGCTCAGGTGAGCACCTCCCACCCTCTCCACCCTCGGGGCCCTGCTCTGCTGAGGGGACAGCCAGGGCTGGTGACAAACCAGAGGGAACCCTGCAAACTGGAACAGGAATTCCCCATCTCCCCTGGCTCTGTCCAGGCTCCACTCCAAACTCATGTTTGAGGGGGGTCCCAGGCTCCAGGCATGGCAGGATAATGATTGGAAAGGAAAGAGCCATTCCCTGGCTTCATGTGCTCTCTCTCCCCTGTCCTTGCCTAGCCATGCTGTTGCTCTGACCCGTGATTCTGAGCGCCTGGGAGAAATAAAGAAGAGGATCAATGTCTTGCCTTTGGGAAGGTAAGAGCTACTTTTGTGTGATCACTGGGCCTTGCTTTGCTCTGCAAAGACTTCAGGGCTGCCTTCTCTGCTTCCCAGAGCTCAGCTTTGGATGGATATGAAAGGTGGATTGCATGATTTCTGTTTCTTTCTCCCCTGGCAGCGGTGCCCTGGCTGGAAACCCGCTGGAAATCGATAGAGAGCTGCTGCGCAGTGGTAAATGTTATCCTGGGCCTGAGGGCCATGGCAGTGCCTGTCACACCTGGGAGGGAGGGAATGGACCATAATGCCCCATCCTGGAGCCAGAGCCTTTCATTCTCCAGGATTTTTGCTGCGTAGAGACAGGCAGTGCAAGTGAGGTGGGAGGAAGAGCCACCCCTGCTGCACTCTGCCTGTCTGGGATCATTAAAAAAACCCCACTAAACACATTTGTGTTCCTGGCACTGCTCAAGGGCTCACAGCCACCTCCTCTGGGGCAGCCTGGTGCATTCAG
>VZSE01008994.1:5048-15317 GCA_013398275.1 Promerops cafer
TCTTCCTCTTCCTCTTCCTCTTCCTCTTCCTCTTCCTCTTCCTCTTCCTCTTCCTCTTCCTCTTCCTCCTCCTCCTCCTTCTTCTCCCACAAACACCCCATGGTTTCCCTAAATCGTGTTTAATTTTTGTCCACCCTCAGGAAGAGTAGGATGAACCTCCACCCATAATTTGGGGTCTGCCCCAAAACCCAGGGAACCCCAAGGTTTTGCCAGCAGTGCTGTTTTGGGGTTATTTTTTCCTTCAAATAACAACCCCTGGAATGTTTTTTACATTCCAATATCTCCGGGAAGCAGCCCCACAGCTCATTACTTATTGAGCTCTATCAGTGACTTTAAAGGGAATCTTTTCCATCAGATTTGCGGCGGGATAATCTCCTTACTCTGCCTGGCAGGAGGAAAAACCACAGCTCGGAGACTCCTGTGGAATATGGGGCCAGAAAATGACATTTTTCCTGGGCTGGAGGGGCAAATCCTGGAGATTGAAGGGAATGGTGGGCCTGGCCTTGCCCTGTGTAGGGGGAGGCTGCCAGGGGTTTATTCCCACCTTCCCAGAGGGCAGGATACTGGGATATCGGGAAGGAATCCTTCCTTGGGAGGGTGGGGAGGGGCTGGGATGGAATTCCCAGAGCAGCTGTGGCTGCTCCATCATCTCTGGAAGTGTCCAAGGCCAGGCTGGAGCAGCCTGGGACACTGGGAGGTGTCCCTGAGGAGCTGCATCCATGGGCAGATCCCAGCCAGACCCATTTTATGGGAAATCTGAAAGGATTTGGGTCCTGGCAGGGCAAAACCGGCCCCAAATCCAACCCCATCTCCGTGTGAGCGCTTTGGTGGGATCAGGGAATGCCAGGGGGGATCAGGGTATCCCAGAATTGCTGCCAGCACCTCGGGATAGGCCCGGCTGTTGGGAATGAACCCTCTGGAGTGGCCAAGGGAAAAGTTGCCACTTCCCAAAGTTTTAACCCCGATTCCCAGGGGAAAATCAGATTTGGGCTGGAATTTGTGTCTCGTGAGTTCATTTAATCCTCAAAATCCTCTTAGGGAGCAGGACAGTGGGAATTATCCTGGGACAGTGGGAATTATCCCGGGAGAGCAGGAATTATCCCGGGAGAGCAGGAATTATCCCGGGAGAGCGGGAATTATCCCGGGACAGTGGGAATTATCCCAGGACATCGGGAAATATCCCAGACAACAGGATCCTCAGGATCTGCAATTCCCCCCTCCAGCAAATCCCAAACCTGGAATTAATCCTGCTGCTGCCAGATCCCATCACCAGGACAGGATGAGGAGCGTGCAGCTCCAGCCCCACTGGATCACCCCAAACCCCCTGGAGCAGAGGGAATTTCCAGGATTCCAGTCCTTTCCTTGCTTTCCCGCCTATCCCAAACCTCCCAGGAATTTCACCCCCTCCTGACGGACACTCCCAAGGGTGTTCTCGGCTCCTGGCGCCTTCCAGGATGGGTTAATCCCAAAATTCCCTTGGAGCAGGGAACCCACGCAGGGCTCTAATGGAGCATTCCCAAAGCCTCATGGCTTCCTCCCTCCCTATAACTACGGGGGAGTCGCGTCCTTTCCAACGATCGGATCCGCATCGACCCGGAGCCACGGCCCGTTTTCCAGCCAACCCTCCACAAAAAAAAAACCCCAAACCAAATCCACGAAAACACTTTGAAAATGATTTGTTGTGATCGCCCGGCTCACCCCCAAATCCCCCCCAAGTATTCCAATCCCTCCTTCCCAGTCCTTTATCCCTTAAGGTTCTTTCTAATTCAATAATCAGGATTCCCAATCCCGGCCCAGCCGGGGGGGGAATTCTGGCGCCGCCGTTCCCGGAGCTCTCCCGAAGCCCCACCCCGGGTTAAGCCGTGTGGGATTACAGCCCTGTAATCTTTGGGAACACATGTTGGCAAGGATAAAAGCAATTTTGCTGGGAAAACCGAAGGCCACGTTCAGCCGGAATCAGCTCCGGCTGCACGGAGCTCTCACCCCTCGCAGGCCCCGTGGGAGGAGGGAATTAAGGGAAATAAAACCCCCAAAAAAGCTGAATTTTGGCCGTTTTCCCCCCGATCGGTCCAATTTGCCGATGTGTGCCCGGGCAATAATTCCAGCCTGGGGTTTTCTCGGGCTCGGAGCTAATCTGGATGTAATTCCCGAGCCCCGCGCGGCCCCTGGCGAGCCCAGCTGGGGATTAGGGGTTATATAAATGTAATTTCCTAATTAATCAGCGCAGGGCCAGCCCCACGCGGGGTTTGTCACCAGCAGCGGCACCCGGAGCCCGGCGGGAGCCAGGGAGGGGTTACATAACCGGGAAAGATCCGGAAAATCCATGGCCATTCCCACTGCTCTTGGACAAAACCCCAAAGCGGCACCAGAGAAACCCCAAAAGGATCAGGACGCCCCAAATCACCGGGATTTGAGCCTTTCCTGAAGATCCCAACATCCCCCAGCCTGTGGAAAGCTGAAGGAAAGAGGATTTTGTTTTCTTCCGAAATATCCCACAGAAAAACGCGTTCCACAGGCTCCTGGAAAATCATCCGGAGAGTTCATTGGCTGCCCTATTTTTCCAGGTGTGTTCCGCCAGCACTAATTAACTAATTAACTCTCAGGTAGATTGGAGCACTCCAGCCTCCGAATGCCAAAACAAATCCTGCCATAATTCCCAGGAATCCTTTTCATTAGCGGCTGCCTAATTATCCCATTAATAGCACATCCTGGGAGACGGCGTTCGCTTGGCAGGCAAATATTTGGGATGAAACGAGCAAACACGGAGACAAACGGCTCTGTTTGCCCAGGGATCTGGGAACGCAAAGGGGGTCAATTCCCAGAAAAAAAATGGTAATCCATGGAAAACCCAATGTTTGATCCAGGGGGAGCAGCTGGAGCTGCACAGGGGCACGAGGACAAAGAGGGGGCAGGGGGCACAGCTGGGCACAGCTGGGCACAGCTGGGCAGGGGCTCCTGTGCTGGTGTCCCTTGGGGAAGGGTGTGATTCCCAGAAAATGGGGGACGGGAAACCAAGGATGATGTCATGGCAGGAGGATGATGTCACAGAAGGATGATGTCATGGTGGGGAGATTACATCACGGCAGAAGGATGATGTCATGGCATTAAGATGATGTCATGGTGGGATGATGTCACAGAGAAAGGATGATGTCACAGAGGGAGGATATTGTGCTGTAGGATTATGTCATGGTGGGACGATGATGTCACAGCAAGAGGATGTCATGGGAGGATGATGTCATGGTGGAGGATGATGTCATGATAGGAGGATGATGTCATGGAAGGACAATGATGTCATGGTGGAGGATGATGTCATGATGGGAGGACGATGTCATGGAAGGATGATGTCATGGGAGGATGATGATGTCGTCACGGTGNAGTGGAGGATGATGCCATGATGGGAGGACGATGTCATGGAAGGATGATGTCATGGGAGGATGATGATGTCACAGTGGAGGATGATGCCATGATGGGAGGACGATGTCATGGAAGGATGATGTCATGGGAGGATGATGATGTCGTCACGGTGGAGGATGATGTCACGGTACGAGGATGTTGTTGGGGGTGATGTCATGGTGAGAAGATGATGTCACAGCAGGAGGATTGTTTCATGGCAGGATGATGATGATGATGTCATGGCAGGGTTATGATGATGTCACAGCAAGATGATGATGATGATGATGATGATGTCACAGCAGGATGATGATGATGATGATGGTCATGACCATGATGATGATGTCACAGCAGGATGATGATGACGATGACAACAATGATGATGATGTCACAGCAGGATGATGATGATGTCATGGTGGGAGGATGATGTTCGTTGCTGGGATAGCAAAGCAGAAATGTCCCCTCAGCTCGGCACCCACGGAGGAGAGGAACAGGTGGCGCCTCGGGTGTTCCTGTGATCCCAGTGGGCACAGAGAGGAGATCCCACTCTTGGGGTGCCCCCGGAACGCAGGTCTGTGCCTGTCCCCAAACCCTGCAGGTCACCTGTCCCACCTGTCCTGCCTGTCCCACCCATCTCACCTGTCCCACCTGTCCCACCTGTCCTGCCTGTCCCACCCATCTCACCTGTCCCACCTGTCCCAGGGTCAAACCTGTGCCTCTTCCTGCCACGCTGTATCCCAGGACATCCCAATCCTGCTGGAGCGGGACATGCCCGGATCTCATCCCGGTGCCCTGCCCAGGAGCTGTGGGACTTTATTTGGGATTAGAGGGAGCAGGGATAGGGCCAATCTGCCTGGACCCGAACCCCTTCCCGGCCAATCCCGGCTCCTTCCTGGCCCTTCCCGGTGGGCCGAGGGTGCCAGGACCCTGCCGCGAGGGAGAATTAGGCTGTGCCTGGGAAAGCAAAGGTTAATCGGAGCTTTGCCAGGCTGGCCTTGAATGAGCCGAGCCTAAAACGCGTCGGGGCTGCAGCCCGAGCACAAAGGGGTTTTGAGCCCATTGTGAGCCCGGACTGGGACCACACAGGGGACGGCGACAGCGGGGAATGGGGACTGGCCCGGCGGTGGGCTCCTCCCTCCCTCCCTCCCTCCCGCCCTCTTTCCTGCCCTCTCCTGCCCAGTCTTCCTCCTTCCCTCCCTTGGAGTTCCCAGAATCCCTGCCCAGAGCATCCCCTGGATTTCCCGCAGGAATGGGCAGAGCTGGGATTGGGATGTTCAGGAGCCTCCGGCCAGAACATCCCCTGGCGTTCCTGTTTCCCCTGGAGGCCCTTCCAAGAGCATTCCCCGGAGTTCCTGGATCTCCAGCCAGCGCATTCCCTGGAGCCTCTGCCCAGAGCATCCTCTGGAGCTCCTGGACCCCATCCCACCCCATCCCAACTCCATCCATTATTCATGGCCCAGGCCTTGATTAAAAATCCGAGCAGTGATGAATATGCAAAAGCTCGGAGAAACAGATTTGTCCGATTGTCCATCCTTCACCCCCAGAAAGGAAAATCTCCAGAGGTCCTGAATTGAAGAACTTCCCCCCAAATCCCAGCCTTATGGTTGGGATGAAATTCCTCTCTTCCCGCATCCAAATGGGAAAATATTTGTGTTGGGAAGCCGGAGTGAGGCCAGCGAGGAGAGGGGCGAGCACACGAGAGGAAATGTGATTTTCATTCACATTGTGACTCCGCAGCCATTTAATTATTTTAATTAGGCTTAATTAGTGGTAAATTTACAATGATATGCTTGATACCTGGCATTAAATCTTCCATGCATAAATGTTTTGTTAAAACGGGAAAATAGGCGCGTGGCACCCTGCCAGCAATTAGTGCTGAATGCGCTAATGACAGATTAGGGCTGGGCCGTGATTCCCGGTGACAGCAGCGCCGGGAGCCGGGAGCTTCCATTGGGAACTGGAGCGCCACCGGCACCTGCGGCACGGCCACCGGCCGGAGGAGCTCCCGGGGGAGCGCAGTTCCCAGGGAAACACCGTGGCCAGGACAGGACTGACTCGGTGGTGGCCACCTGGTCCCCATCCTGAAATCACCCAGAACATTCCCAGCCTCGGCAGATCCCTGCGGGAAAACCCAGCTCCGTCCCCAGGCCTCTCTCCTGGCATCTCCAGGTCATCGTTCCCGCATCCTCTCGCGTACCTGGGCGTGTCAGCGCTCTCCTCACTCAACTCATCCATCCCTTCCTTCCTGTGCAGCTCCAGCTGCCAGAATCCTTTGAGATTCCCCCCAAATTTGGCTCTCCTGGATTTCTAACGCAGCGGGGAAGGGCGGCTGGAGAACCACGAGGCTGTTCCGAGCCCTGGGACCGGGCGAGGAGCGGGATTGGGGTGGGGGGATTAATGCTCTGCATGGAATCCAGCACATGGAGCAATCCCAGTGTTCCAATTACAACTGGAAATCCCGGGAAGATGAATTCCAGTGGTTCCTAGCTACAGTTAAGTGCACCGGGAGGGTTTTGACTCTCTCGCATCCCTATTGATCTTCCTGTCTCCCGCTCCTACTGGAAACAATTAGAGGTCAATAAGCGACAGGAGCTGGAATTCCCAGCTGCCAGAGAAAGCATTTGGAAATATTTCCTTGTCCTTTTCCACCCGGGGCTCTGTCAATGCCGCCATCCAATATTTTTTATTGAAAAGAAAGGATCTTAGAAAATCTATCCGTGCTGTCTCCTGGCCCTGGAGCAGAGGGGGTGAATCCAGCGGAGGGAAATCCAGAGGATAAATGGATGGGAAGCTCTGCTCCAACAGCCCCATCTGTCCTGGAACGGCTGGAATGCCGTTAGCCTCAGCATGACCCTGCCGAAGGATGAGAAATCCTTCTCCAGAGCAGCCAGGGAGGAAATCCAGGCACAGAAAGGTGGGAGGCAGGTTGGAAATGGCCGGAGAGCAGCGATTGGATGAGGAGAGGGGAATGCTGCAGGACCCCGTGCTGGGGCACGCTGCCAGTGGGACGCAGGGCTTGGATTCTGTGCTGGAACAGGGGTGGGATGCAGGTGTCGGACACACGGGTGGGATGCAGGTGTTGGACACACAGGTGGGATGCAGGTGTCGGACACAGGGGTTGGATGCAGGTGTTGGACACAGGGGTGGGATGCAGGTGTCGGACACACAGGTGGGATGCAGGTGTTGGACTCAGGGGTGAGATGCACGTGTCGGATGTGTGGACTGGAGACAGGCACTGGATGCACACGTTGGACACAAGTGTTGGATGCACGTGTTGGACACACATTTTGGGTGCATCAGTTGGTTGCACCCATTGGTTCCGGGCATTAGATGGACATGTTGGATACAACATGGATACAACGTGTCGGACACACATGGATACATGTGTTGGACACATATTGGATGGGTTGGTTCCATCCATTGGATGCACATGTTGGGTACACCCATTGGATGCACGTGTTGGATACATCCCTTGGATGCAGCCATTCCCAGCTCAGTTCCCAGTTCAGTTCCCAGCTCAGTTCCCAGCTCAGTTCCCAGTTCAGTTCCCAGCTCAGTTCCCAGTTCAATTCCCAGCTCAATTCCCAGCTCAGTTCCCATCTCAGTTCCCAGTTCAGTTCCCAGTTCAGTTCCCAGTTCAATTCCCAGCTCAGTTCCCAGCTCAGTTCCCAGTTCAGTTCCCAGTTCAATTCCCAGCTCAGTTCCCAGCTCAGTTCCCAGTTCAGTTCCCAGTTCAATTCCCAGCTCAGTTCCCAGCTCAATTCCCAGCTCAATTCCCAGCTCAGTTCCCATCTCAGTTCCCAGTTCAGTTCCCAGTTCAGTTCCCAGTTCAATTCCCAGCTCAGTTCCCAGCTCAGTTCCCAGTTCAGTTCCCAGCTCAGTTCCCAGCTCAATTCCCAGCTCAGTTCCCAGTTCAGTTCCCAGTTCAGTTCCCAGCTCAGTTCCCAGCTCAGTCCCGTCAGGAATCATCCATGGTACGTTGAGTGTGGCTGGGGATGAACGGGCTGGAGCATTCCACATTTATCTCCTCTGCTCGGCTTGTTAACTCCTCCTCCCGAACTCCGCTGCCATTCCCAGCCCAGATCCCATGGAGAACGGGAAGGATCCCTCTCCAGATCCTGGGGCATGGACAAGAGAAATGCAAAATGAGGGATCCGCTGGATCCCAAGGAGCCGCCGGGAGCTGGGAGTCATCCAGCCCCTTCTCCCGGGGATTCCCCGGGCACTGCCGCGTGTCCCGAACCTGGAATAACCCCAGGGCACCTGAGCGCTCCTGAGCTGCCCCAGGCACGCTGGGGAATGTGACCCGATCCCGGAGCGGCCCTAAATCAACCCGCGGCTCACGGCCTGTGCCAGGGCTGGAACCGAGCCAGAGCCTTTGGGTGCACCTTTGGATGCGCCTCTGGACAGCCCCTGATTTAGGAGAGGCTTGGGTTTCACTCGGATCCCATCACACACGCGGGCACCGGGGGGAGATTTTCCAGGAGCTGGGAAAAAATAGCAGCAGCTCCAAAGGAAGGAGGAGAAGTTCCTTCCCGGGCCTCTGAAGGAGGAACCACTCCAGAGATCATTAAGCCGAGCTTAGCTGATAATTGGAGCTTATAATTAAAAAATGATTTATTGACACAAGCTTTAGTGGGAAATTCTGTTGGAGCTTCCTGTTAAATCCATAAAAGTCCTCATTCATATCCTTAAACTCCAGGATTATTTCTAACAACCCTTCTCCCTCGGAGGGGAGGGAGGAGCAGCTCTGTACCTGCTCCGTTCCCCCTGGGAAAATCCTTCCTCGTTAATTCTGGGATGGGATAGGGCTGGAGGAGCCACTTCAGCTCCACACTTCAGCTGAAGATGAACCTGCTCCCAATCAAGATAAACCTACCCAAAATCAATAGAAATCTGCCCAAAATGAAGATAAACCTGGCCAAAATCAAGGTTAACCCCCCAAATTCCCAATCCAGAGGATTCCCTGCTCATCCCACAGCAGCAATGCCATCCTTCCTCATCCTCCTGGCTGGAAAAGCCCAGAGCAGGTTTAATTAGGATTTAATTTCGATCTGACAACGATGAAGTGTTTAGTAAATATCAATTATTACCCAGGATATTTTTTCAGTTCTTTTCCAGGATCCCAGCGACGCCAGGGATGTGTACCCCACATCCCTAAACCTCCAGAAATCCTGGGATTTTTAACGAGCACTCAGCTTTTAAAACATAGCAGCGCTTCCAGGAGAGGAAATTAAAGGATTAGCCGGAGCCAGGCCGGGATTTAGGAGCTGGAGGAGCGACAGGAGCAGTGGGAAGGCCGGGAAGGGACATCCCACCCTCGCTCCTGGTTTTCCAGCAGGATCCCGGGGTGGCCTGAGCATCCTCCTCATCGCGGAGCTCTCCTGAGCCGAGGGGAGCTGGGAATGGGACTTGGATCGGCAGGACGGGGACCAGAGGGGGACTTTGGGAAACTCAAGGATGAGAAACGTCACCAGTCTCCTCCTGGAAAGCAGGAACCCGTTCCTGAGGGATTTTAGGGGAGCGATCCGGGGGGGCCGAGGGCTGGGCGAGCAGGAATTTCTCCTCCCAGGTGACCAAAGAGCTGCGATTTGTCTCTGCCCGGAGCAGAAAAAGCCCCACGGGAGCTCCTCCAGCTCCATCCCAAACAAAGCCTCCCTTTATCCCGCGGCGTTTTGTTCCCATGGCACGGAGGTCAGCGGGAAAGGAGATTTATGAAGGCATAAACAAACCTCGGGAATGCTGCCGGTAATTCCACTTCCGTCCAAAAGCGCGGTGGTTTTTAAAGCTCCTTTAAATGATCTCTTCCCAAAGAAAACTCCCGTGTAATCTGCCGGGGAGGGAGGGAGGGCTGTTGAGCCATGAATTATTCAGGGAAAGCTCTCGGGAGCCTCTGGAGATTATTCCCACCATTGTCCGCCCTGATGGGTCATTATGCGCTCCCCGGATTTAATCTTTGGGGCTATCCAGCGGCACAGAAAAAATGGATGAATAACAATTTTCCTGTAATAACCTTCAACTAACCTTTCAACCGGAGTGAGTAATTCCAATCCTATTTTCACATCAATGCCGCAGTCAAAGCCAGGCAATTATCCCTTATCTCTTCCAGAACCCTCCTCCTTTAATTTTTAAAGGGATGTTCAAGCACTTACTGGAGGCAGGGAGAAGAAAGGAGCCTGGGATGGAGTTCGGGAATGTTTTGATGAGCGCTGATAGGGATGAGCTTTGGATAATTATTAATTTCTCCCCCATTTTGCCGCATTCCTCAGCTCCCAGTTTCCTCACCCTGCCGGGACAGGGAAGGGACCACCCCCAATTTCCTGAGTGCCCCCTTTTTGTCCCAAATTCCTGAGTGTCCCCGACACCTCGGGGTGGCTCTGATGGGCCCTGGGTGACAGGTGGCTCTTCCAGAGTCACCCGCCAGCATTCCCAAAATCCCAGCGCTGCTTCCCGGGACAGCACCAAGCACGCGCCACCCTCTGTGTCGCCGGCGGGTCCCGGGCGGGGACAGACCGGGATGCGCTGCAGAATTCCCGGTGTTCGGATCCCGCTCTGCCCGGCCCAGGCCCCGGCTCCCCGGCGGGAATTCGGACGGACGGAACGCCTGGAAAAAACCTCGGGAAGGGATTTTGGATCAGCCGGGGGTGGGAGCCGAGTTTGGGAAGCAGGGCCGGCCCCATTCCGGCCCTGATCCCGGAGCTCTCCCGGCTCCACACCCGCTCCAAGCTCCTTTCCCACCTGGGCCGGTGTGGGAGGAAGGAAAAACCTCCGGCACATCCCTGGCAGAAAACAACCAGCCCGTTCCGTAATTCCATGATTATACACATATATTTCTAAAAAATGTAAAAATTTATATATAAATGTATAAAATAAATATATA
>VZSE01008994.1:15513-26524 GCA_013398275.1 Promerops cafer
TATAGAATATAGAATATATTATATAGAATATATAAACGTGTTAAAGAAATACATTAAAAAGTATATATAACATACAAAAGTACCTT
This sequence comes from Promerops cafer, assembly GCA_013398275.1. Lineage (NCBI taxonomy): Eukaryota > Metazoa > Chordata > Aves > Passeriformes > Nectariniidae > Promerops > Promerops cafer. The sequence goes on from VZSE01008994.1 coordinate 15,600, forward strand.
TATATATAGAAATATAATAATATTTTTACATAGAAATACACTTATATAAAAATTATATTTCTATATTTAGGAGACAGGAGCTGCCATGTCCATGCCCAGGCCCAGCTGCCCCTTCCCCCCATCCCCTAAATGTCCAAAATTGCCCTTTTTGCACTGGCTCTTCCCGGGAATATCGCCGGGCTCATCCGGCTGCGGACGGCTCGCCTTTGAAGTCCGGTGCCGGGCAGATCGCTCCTGGTCAGAGCGGTAATTCCATGGGCAGAGGGGCCCATTGTTCCCGGAGAACGGCACCGGGAATCGGGAATGCTCCGCTCCGCACCCCTGGCCCTGCGCCCGGGGATTTAAGAGCGCAGGGGTCCCCCAGAGCATCCCAAATCCCGGGGTCGGCGCCGGGCGGCTTTAAGAGCCCTGGAATGGGATGGGAAGCGGGAGCTGCCGCCAGCTGGCACAGCCGGGAGCTCCGGATCAATGCCGGCGATTGTTCGGGACCAGCGGGACCACGGGAATGGGAAAGGAGAGGAACTGAAAGGAAAAATCAGCTGGAGCAGCTGGAGGTGAGGGCAGGAGATGGGGTGGGATGGGCAGGAGCAGGGATGGGGCAGGAAAGGGACTGGGATGGGCAGGGAAGGACCAGGAATGGGCAGAACATGGATTGGGATGGGCAGAGAAGGATCAGGAATGGGCAGAGCTGGGATTGGGATGGGCAGGAAAGGATCAGGAATGGGCAGAACTGGTATTGGATGGGCAGGGAAGGACCAGGAATAGGCAGAACATGGATTGGGATGGGCAGGGAAGGACCAGGAATGGGCAGAACATGGATCGGGATGGGCAGGGAAGGACCAGGAATAGGCAGAACACGGATTGGGATAGGCAGGAAAGGACCAGGAATAGGCAGAACGTGGATTGGGATGGGCAGGAAAGGACCAGGAATGGGCAGAGCTGGGATTGGGATGTTCAGAAAAGGACAGGGATGCTCCAGGCAGGATCAGGAATGGGCAGAGCATGGACAGGGATGCTCAGGGCCGGGATGGAAATGGTCAAGGCAGGGGCAGGGATGGAAGAGGAATTCTCAGTGAAGGATCAGGGATGCTCAGGACAGGGACAGGGATGGTCAGTCAGGGCATGGGACTGACCACCAGCACTGGCACTGCTGTCCCCAGGGTGTCCCCAACCACCAGGGGAGTCCTGGGTGCCAGCCCCCCAAGCATCTCTCCGGGATGCACAGCGTGGGATTCTTGGGATCTGTGCAGGGCCAGGAGCTGAACTCGATGATCCCCGCGGGTCCTTCCCAGCTCAGGATATTCCACCCTCCCGTGATTCCAAGGTCCTGCTGCAGCCAGCACCCCTCTCCAGCCCCATCCCAGCAGGAATCTGGCGCTTCCTGCCCAGGCCTGGAGCACACCGGCCGTAAATCCAGGTGGGAATCACCGCCCGGCTCCTGGCTCACTGGGAAAGGTGAACAACCACACCTTGTCTGGGGGAAATTCCTTCACCATGAGCTTCCCCATGGAAACCCAGACATGCCAGCATCCAGGGCCTGGCCCTGTTCGTCCTCCCAGTTCTCCCAGTCTGAGCCCAGCCCCGCTGGTGTTGCCCAAGGCCTCTGTCCCGACGCCGTGAGCTGGTCTGGCCGGAGAAACCTTGGAGCCAAGGCTCCATAAATTCCTTATTAGTCACCCTGAGCTGCATCCCACGGCTCTGGAATAGCTGCAGGCTGAGAACAGGCCTCTGAAAAGCCATTAAAAATCCCGGGAAATAAACAGAGAGGGGGAGAAGCCGGAGCTGGGACTGCTCCCAAGCACTGTGAGATTTCCTATGGAGGGGGATGGGAATAAATATGGCACTTGTGGAATTCTCTGGAAGGTGCATTTGTTCTGCCTGGGCTGGCTGTTCCGGGGCTATCCTGAGGAAAACAGGAATTCAGGGATTGCTCCATCCCGGACAGGGCAGGAATTCAGGGATTGCTCCATCCCTGCCAGGGCAGGGCCTGGATGCGCCTCCGGAGGAGGAGACGTTGTCCAGGCCTCAGTGACAAATCCCAGGAATGCGGGAGCCTGCGGATGATTCCAGAGGCTCTGGAACAGCCCTGGGGGACAAACCCACTGTCCTCAACGGAGACCCCACACAAGGACCTCACCCAGCTGATGATCCAGAGGAGGAAGCGTCACTTCCCAAAGATCCAAGGAGCATTCCAGGGATTTCAGGGGCAGGTCTGCACCCCAAGCAGCGGTGCCACATCTGCCCTGTCCCCAGGGTGGGCTCTGGGCTTCCCCAACATCTGCTTCCCAAGAATCCCTTTGCGATTCCAGTGGTGAGGGATCCCTTTCTCATGGAATTGTCCCTCGGGATCCTTTGGTTTTGTTCCACGACTCTTGTGAGAGGAAATCCAGCTCTGGCACAGGAAGTCCCCATCCCTGGGGGATTTAAATCCATGCGGATGTGGCACTTGGGGACACGGTCAGGGGTGGCCTTGGCAGTGCTGGGAACGGTCGGACTCGATGACCTCAGAGGGCTTTTCCAACCCAAATGATTCCATGATCCCGTGATCCTACGGAGAGGTGCCCACCCCTGCTGGTGTCCCCTCACTGCAGTTGTGTCACCCAGAGCCAGCTCCCGTCCCCAGTCCCACCCTCCCAGTGACCTGCAGAGCAAAACACCCCAATCCCAGCACTCCCAGATCCAGGAGTGGAGATTTCCCACCCCGGAGCTCCATCCCGACGAGGCAGCAAACAAACATTTTGTCAGTGCTGACAAAGCTGAGCTTTCAGGAAAGTGAGGGGGGAAAAAAGGAAAAACAGGAAAAAAAATTAATTGGGACAACTTCCAGCGGGGAGCCCGGTGTGCTGGAGGCAGGAGAGCCATCCAGAGCAGGGAATGATTTAGAGGGAAGCACGGAGAGGATTTGGGAAACCATGGCACCGGGTCCCCACGGTGCTCATTAAGGTTGTACAGATTGCAGCTCCCAGCTCTCCAAAGTGCCCGTTATTAATCCATAAAAACATCGCCCGAGTGATTGAATCCGATGATTACTGGAGCAGGCAAACACGGGAGATGGGAAAATATCCTGGCGCTCTCCTGCAAGGCTCTGGGAGAGGGGGGAAAAAAAAAGATGGGAAAAAAAAGGAAAATGATGTGAAATATTAATGAGAGCTGTTTGCCCCCAGGCACGGAGCGCAATCCAGGCTTTCCCGGGGACATCGAGTGGAAGAGCTGATTACCAGGGATAAACATCCCGAAAAATTCGGGATCTTTGGATTTCACCTCTGGTGTGGACACCAAAGCCGATTGATTCCCTTATCAGCCCTCTGCAGGCGCGGCCCTGGGGGATCCGGAGTGCCGGGAATGGGGCTGAGCCGCGCGCCGATGGAATTAGCACCAGGATGAGCCTCTGGAAGATGGTGAGGGAGCCTCGGGCAGAGCAGGGGATTTATTGCCGGCTCAGATCCCTGGAAGTGGAACCAATGGGTTGAGGACACCTCGGGAGTGCCACCAATGAACAGGGAGTCAGGGAAGGAGGAGCACCCACCGTGCCAGGTGGGGCTGGCAGCGCCGTCCCACGGCTCCCAGGGATGCAGGAATGTCCCCGGGACACCGCCAGGATCCCGGCGCGCTCGGGTTGTGCTAACTGGGATCGAGTCTGACTGTCCCAGGTGCAGCTTAGAATAGAACATCCACGGCGCTGGTTTTCCATGCCTGATGGACAGGGATGAGGTCCCGGTGCCACCGGACAGGGGACACCGAGGGTGACGTCACATGGGTCACCTGTGCAAGGGCGGGGCGCTGCCACACCCACACACCTCACCTTTCCCGCCTTTTTCCCAACATTCCCTTCCCATTTTTGTGCTGTTTTTCCCTGAATCTCTGAATCCCAGAGGCTGGAAAAGCCCTCCAAGGCCATCGAGTCCAAGCTGTGCCTGATCCCCACCTTGTCCCCAGCCCAGAGCACTGAGTGCCACAGCCAGGAATTCCTTAGGCATTCCTTGGGCATTCCTTGGGAATTCCCTGGGAATTCCCCAGGGATGGGCACTCCAAACCTCCCTGGGCAGGGGAGGCATTTTCCTGGCCACATTTTCCATGAAGAAATTCCCACCTGGAATGGTTTGAGCAAACAAACGGTGCTGCTGATGGGAGAACAGCCCCGTTCCCACTGGGATCTAATGGGAGAACAGCCCCATTCCCACTGGGAGTTAAAGGGAAAACTCCCACCGAGGAGGGAGCCGAGATCCATGATCCCCAGAAACAACGGAGCTGGGATGCAGAGGAAGAGCTAAAATTAACCCAAGAGCTCGTTAGCGAGATGAGGGAACATCCAATAAAGTGACATTTTCCTTGTAACACGTTGCACTTGGAGGGTTTTCCGTCCTTGGCAATGGATTTGCCGCTCGGAGGTGCTTCCCTTCTGCTCAGCCACTGAGCCCAGGCTCATTAGGGAATTTTTAATTAGCTTTTCTTTTACGGGGAGACTGGAATTGAAGTTTCCACGTGAGCCATGATTTGTGGATATTCCCATTAAAATCCCAGTTTATCCGTGGTCTCTCCTCAGCTTGTCTCCATCCAACACTGGTGGTTTATTTGTTCAAATCCCAATGAATCCCAAGAGGTTTGTGGAATCCAGCCCGTCTGGATCCTCGCTGGAGGAGACAGGTTACTCATTCCTTGGGCTTTTCCCATATGAAAGGTTCCATCCGGCCAATCCATGAGTAAAACCAGGACATGGAGCACCGAGCCCAGCCAAGCCGAGTTCCCAGACTACAGTGAAGCTCATTCATTCACCCCGAGGGGTCAGGCAGGGAAAGGAATCCCGATGGCTTTGGGAGAGAATTCCAGAGCAAACAAAGGCCTGACATCAGCAGGTAACGACTTTGGAATTACCGGCCCATTCCAGGCCCGATGGAAGGGAGGAGAAAGGGCAGTGGGGAAAAGCCTCCCTCTTTCCTGAAGTCCTGCCGCAGGTTTTCATGGATAAATTTAATCCTGGAATTGTCGCTGGCCCAGAAAGGAAATCACTTGGAGCTGCGATGTTCCAGAGGCGCCATGGTGGAACGGGAGAGGGAGAACACGCTGGAGAGGAGAGGGATAACAGGATGGAGAGGACAGGAATGTCACCATGAAGGGAAGAGGGATGACATGACGTCATGGCCGTGCCAGCCCTGGCTGAGCTTCCTTCATTATTCCCTTTTTTTTTCCCCCCAAAAAGATGTGAAAAGTTGAAGAAACAGGAGCACAGCCCTCCCAAATTAAAGCATTCAAGGGTAATTTGAATCTTGCCAAAATAAGGAGATGCTCACCTTGGAAATCTGGGAATCAGGCGAGGGGCAGAGGCAAGCCAGGCTGCAAATTCCATGAGAAACGGGCAAAAACTCTGGCGAGGTTTGGCTCCAGCTAAATCCAACCCTATTCCAGCGCCATCCCAAACATCTGGGGCTCGCTCAGATAAACGGCTCCACTTTTGGGTGGCGATAAATAAAAAAATAAATAAATCATTAAATAAATCTGTTTGGAAGCCGATAAAGTCGTTAAAAAATGTATCACAGAGCCAGAGCCTCGCTGAGATTGCAGCCTGAAAGCCTCTTCCAGCACCAGCTCCCGCTCTGATTTCCCGGGAAGTGAAGGCCGAGCTCTCTTCGCAAACCCCAGCGGGCAGCACCGATCCGGAGAAAATTTCAAGGGACGTAATTAATAAGAATTAATTAACCTGCTGGAGCGGGCTTGCTGCCGGTGGCCTGATGCGTTCGGCGAGCGAGTCCCGCGCCAGGCAATTTTCCTCCCTCTCCCTGTTTTCCGCACGGATGAGGAGGCAGAGGCGGCTCCGAGGATGGCGAGGGGATGGAGCCGACGAGGCACTTCCATGGTCCACTACGCCTTCAATGTACGGAAAGGAGTTAAAATGGGAGACAAATTCCTCGCCAGGCAGCTCCGTGCACAGCGCAGCCAGCCCGCATTTCCGTATGCATGGATGGGCTGATGCGCGGATCCGTCATAAAACCGGCATTAAAAATTGGTCGGAGCTGTTAGGCCGGCACAGCCGAGCAGATGGTTTGTGCTCGGAAGTGTTTCGGGAATCTCCTTTTATTATCCGTGGGTGCCTCGTGGCCTGGGATTTTCGGTATCCACACTCCGCGGAACGTCGCGGCTCTGCTGCCATTTCCTCCAGCGCGGATGAGTTCCTGTGGCATGGCATGGCATGGCATGGGATGGCATGGGATGGCATGGCATGGCATGGCTTGGCATGGCATGGCATGGCACGGCACGGCATGGAATGGCATGGAGAAAAGCACAGCTTGGTGCCATGGCCACCCCTTGGGCATTTTCCTGCTCCAGCTGCCCAAAACCCCCCTGGAGCAGAGCTGTTGGCACCATGAGGGGACTGCTGGGATTTTGGGAACGTTCTTGAGCCACAGAATCCTGGGATGGGATGGGTTGGGTTGGGACCTTAAAGCCCATCCCATCCCATCCCATCCCATCCCATCCCATCCCATCCCATCCCATCCCATCCCATCCCATCCCTGCCATGGCCAGGGACACCTTCCACTGTCCCAGGGTGCTCCGAGCCCAGTCCAGCCTGGCCTGGGACACTTCCAGGGATGGGGCATCTGAGGAGGATTTGAACTCTCCTCGGAGAGCCCCACTCCGTATCCCAAATCCCACATTCCTGACTCCGGTGGGTGGCAGCAGAGCCCCCATCCAGGCGCTCCCACACTCCCCCCGTCATGCTCTGCAGCTCCATCCCCTCCAGGAGCTCCCCTGGGACCCTCCAGAACCCCCAAACCCATCCCAAAGCAAACATGGGGACGAGGAATCTTTAGGGATGGGGAGGGAATCCGGTGTGAGCCCACCCCGAGCTGGGGCGGGAGCTCCAAGGCGCCTTCTGCGGTGACCAAAGCCGCCCCTAATTAGCATAATTAATGACTTTGTGGCCTCTGCAGGCTGCAGATTCCCTCCCTCGTTATCTCTAATTAGGCTCCCCAGCACCGCGAGCGTGGTGGAGCCATCCGTTATTCCTTAATGATCTCCCCATTCCCGGGAACAGCTCCGGGGATGCGGACACAAAGGGCAGCTCCTTTCTCCAACGCGCCCCTTGATCTCCTGGAAAAAAAAAAAAAGGGAAAGCCCGGGACCAGGATGGCAGGCGGGAATTGCTGTCATCCCGCCGCAGCCCCTCCTGGAGCGGTTTATTCCCTCCTGGAGCGGGAATGCCCCCGGGATCCTGCAGCACAGGAGCTTTTAAGGCATCCAAGGGAAGCAGGGAGGGATGGAGCTGGCTGGGATCGGGATGGGGAAGGAACATCCCGTTTTCCAGGAGACAAAACATCAGCGCTTCCTTCCCCATAGGGCTGCACATCCCGGGCCTGAAAGGTTTGTTTAAAACCCCACAGTCCTCCACCCAACGCCTCATCTCTCCCTGGATCCTTCGGCACGGATCCGGCAGCCGTCGGCATCGCAGCTCCTGTGCCATCCCCTGGGTTCCTCCCAGCTTCAGACCTGCCCAGTTCGGATGAATTACGGAATTCTGGAATGGTTTGGGTTGGAAAGGACCTTAAAGCTCATCCCATTCCACCCCATTCCACGGGCAGGGACAGCTCCCACTGTCCCAGGCTGCTCCAAGCCCCATCCAGCCCGGCCTTGGACATTCCAGGGATCCAGGGGCAGCTTCTCCATGCCAGGGAATATTCCCAATATCCCACCCAGCCCTGCCCTCTGGCAGCGGGAATTACAACCCTGCCCTGAGGTGATGCCAGCCCTGAGCACCCCAAAGGTTTCCCAAGGATCCCGGACCCCTCTCCGTGTCCATCCCAGCCTGGGCTCCGCATCCATCTCCGCTTTTTCCGCGAGCCCTCGGAGGCTGGGTGGGATTGGATTCAAATGTGCCAAACAATCCTCATTTATCTCTGCCAGCTCCGAGCCTCCTCCCTCTCCACTCCTGTTTTCCTCAATCGCTACCTTTATTTTTGCAATGTGTCTATAATTACCAAATGTTCCGAGATTCCGCCCAAAATTCCTCCCCTTGGAATCCGGGGATGTCTCCTCTCTGCTGTCAATTTGGGTTCTAAATGTTGTGATTGATAAAATTAAACTGTGAAGCGAGGCACGAAATCTGTCTCGTAGACACCACTTCTTCTTAGGGTTGGCACAAGGAGAAAACAACGCCAGGCAGGAGGAAAAAAAATAAAAATCACCAAATGATTCCCTGGAGAAGGGGGGGAAATTGTGAGTTTTTTCCTTGAGGAGCTTAATAAGACATCCCGAGCTGGAATTTTTATTCAGTTCCTTGTGAGATCCCAAATTTCCCCACGTTAATTGCTCCAAGCAGGGAAGCTTTAGTCACAGTGTAATGTACCCAGGCATGTTCCGGCTTTAATGAATCATCCCAACTCTGCATTCCAAGCAATTAAGGGAAATCTGGCTGTTCGTTAGTGAGGCGGAAAATAAATTTAATCTCTCTTCTAAAAAATCAATTATCCTGCTGTAATGGAGAATTCAATTTGGGTCATGCTCCATAAATTTCCCGGGTTTAGGATGTTTTGCGAGTGCTCGTTATTAGGTTGTGCGTGTGGGGGAGATCTGGGAATGGGGAGGGGTTGGGAAACATCCTGGAAGTTTCCTTGGGAGCTGGAGCGGGTTCAGAGAGAAAGAGGGGAAGTTTAGGTTGGGAATGGGGGAGGAATTCCTCCCTGCGAGGGTGGAGAGGCTCTGGAGAAGGGAAGGACGCAGGGAGAGCTCAGAGCCCCTTGGAGGGCCTGAGGGGGCTCCAGGAGAGCTGGAGAGGGACTGGGGACAAGGCTTGGAGGGACAGGACACAAGGAATGTCTCCCACTGCCAGAGGGCAGGGCTGGATGGGATATTGGGAATTGGGAATTGTTCCCTGGGAGGGTGACAGGGCTGGGATGGAATTCCCAGAGCAGCTGTGGCTGCCCCTGGATCCCTGGCAGTGCCCAAGGCCAGGCTGGACGGGGCTGGGAGCAGCCTGGGACAGGGAAAGGTGTCCCTGCCATGGCAGGGGTGGCCCTGGGTGGGATTTAAGGTCCCTTCCCATTCCAGGATTCCATAATTCTCTGCTTTGAAGAACAGGGAATTTGTGCTCTTGGATGCTGTGGCCACCCAAACCCATCTCTCCACCGCTGAGGGAAACCTGGGAAAAGGAGCTGCTGGAGCCCATGGATGCACAGGGACGTCACGGCTCCGCTTCTCCCTCCCAGCCTGTGGGATCCCGGATCCTGATGGAGCCTCCGCAGGCACCGGGATCGCACCCCAGCACCCGGGATGATGCTGAGGATGGAGCCAGGATGGGCTCTGGACAGGCAGGGAATCCCTGAGAACGCTGGAAACGTGGAAATCCAGCTGGGAATCCAACGCAGGCTCTTCTCCAGAGCATTCCCCCTTCCCGGCCTCATTCCCGGCCACCCAGGCACCGCGTTCCGCAGGGACACAGAACACCTGGAAGAGCTGGGACACCTGCAGGAGCTGGGCCAGGTTTTGGTGGCCTCGTTCTTCACCCCGGGGGATCCAAGGGAGGGAATCCAGCAGCAATCCCGGCGCTTCCCTGCACTGCGCGAACCTCGGGAGCGGCTTAAACTCCTAATTGAGCTCGGCTTTCAGCAGCTCCTAATTAATCTCGGCTCTCCGTGGGTGATCAGGGCTTCGCAGCTCATTAAAGCCTTTCCTCCGTGGAGAGTCTTTTCCTCTGCTTCCCTTTCCTTGGGAGGAGGATTCCATCCAAAGCTGCCTCCAGCTGCCCAGCTCTGAGGAACAAATCACCCCGGCCATTTTTAGGATCGGGAATTTTTCCAGCCCCACACCTCCTTTTTGAATGAAAAAAAAAAAAAAGATATTTTTGTTCCCATCGACTGCATTTCCCAATCCCCATCCCAAGATTTCCTGCAGCTTTTGAGGCTCTTTCCCTATTTATTTAATGATTTTATGGATTGAGAACATTCCAAAATCCTTTGGCTGCCACCTGCATCTGCTTTGGGGTTTCAAGGCTGGTTAAAAAACCTCCCCCCAAAATCAGAGGTGGGAATAACGCCGGGGAATCTGTGCCCCTGGAATGTGGCTGACACACGTCTGGCTCCATCCATGAGATAAGTGTTATTCCCAATCCATGAGCCAAGTGCAGCTTTTATGAGGAATGAAACCTCCCAGCTGCTAAAAAACCCCAAAATTTGCTGTCCAAACAAGCTCTCCCAGCTCCACATGTTCCGAGTGCTTTTCCCTCTTCCTGGAGTTTATTCCACGTTTTTGGAGCCTTCAGCACTCAGAGAGGGGATCCCCCCAGGTTTATCCCGCAGGGAAGGGATGCTCAGGCCACGATCCCGTGGGATCTGCCTGGATCCCGACCTCCCGTGGGAAAACACGGCGTTTTTCCAGGTTTTTATCCCAGTTCAGTGATGCTCCCGCTCCCAGGCTGGGTCTTGGAGACGTGGGAATAACCCAGCACCTCAGCGGGCCTGGGATGGCTCCAGGGAATGGGGAGGTGTTCCCAAGTGTCCCCAACCCTTGGAGCCCGGATCTAGCTGGATTTTGGGAGCATCCATGGGCTCTCTGTGCCCGGGGCGGGATCTGCAGGAAGTGCTGCCCACCTTTGGACACCGCAGAGATTCCGAGTGAAAGCTCCCAGGCTGGAATGCTCGGCCCCAAATGACGCCACGGAGGGAGGACTTGGACCAGACAGGGCTTGGACAGTTCCAAAGTCGGGCTGTTAAATCCCTGTCACCGTGATCCAGTGAAAATCCCGGATGGAACCAAGGTCAAGGAGACGTGGGGTTTCCTTGTGGCTCCATCGCAGGGCCCCAAACACCATGGGAATGCTGTCCTGGAAAGGCAATTGTTCCTGCCTGGCCACTGCTCCCCATCCTGCTCATTGGTCTGGGAGAGGGATCGGCATTTCATGGAATCCTGGAATGCACTGGGTTGGAAGGGACCTTAAA
>VZSE01008995.1:0-59185 GCA_013398275.1 Promerops cafer
GCGGGGCCGTTCCCGGGAGCCCGTGGGCGGCGGCGGGCGCTCCCGGCGCGGGGTGCGGGAGCGGAGCTCGTTCCGGGCTCCGCGTGGCGCTGCCCACGGACGGACATGCGTGTCCCGGGGGCGGTGGGCAGCAGAGGGCTGGGTCCCCCTGGAAGTTCGGGCTGCGGGCGCCACTGACATATTACAAAATACTCAGAAGTAAGAGCTTTCCTGGAAAGGGTAGAGGCTTGTTCGACATCTCAGCTGGAAATTGCAGGTTTAGCTAGTTATTTGCTGGCTGTTCTTGCTCTGTGTTGGAGCCTGAGTGGCTCAGGCCAGGCTCAGGGACAGTGTGCAGCTCCATGTCCTCACTGTTCTCAGTGCCAGCTCCCGGGCTGGCACCGACCCTGAGATGCTTCCACCTGCCCTGGGTTTGCTCAGTTTGGTGTTTGCATCTTCAAGAACTTAGGAGCCTGAGCACCCATCTCAGCCTCAGCTCTTTTCTCTGGTCTCTAAAGTGCAAGCAAAAGGTGTAGAAGCAGCATGGCTTGTGGCTGGCCTTCGTCCTGAGGCACGTGAATCCCTTGACTGACTCACACGTTGCTTCCATCCCCCACTGATTTTATGATATCACGGTGGATTTTTGAAGTTTGTCACCTAAAGCAAAGTTCACTGGCATTTGGTGGTGGAGCAGGTTGGATGCAGTTCAAGAGTGGGAAGCTCAGTCCTGGTAGCCTCTCTCTCTCACCCACTTGCTGGATTTTGAAGCAAGCATCACGCTTGCAGTGCCAGCAACTGGGTTAAAAAGTTAGGTAGTATAATCTCTGCCTCTCCAGCCACAATTGATTGCTTAGGGAGGATGGAAGGTGGAAAAATCCTTTGTATGTTTTAGCACTGCACAATTGCTCCTGTGGGATCTGGGGAGGAGCAGAGGAGGTCTCGTACAGGAGCCAGGTGCTGTTCTGTGGGAGCAGGGTCAGCCTGGCCACCTTGGCATCGGCCTCATGAGCTCTGGTTGCTGGGCTCTGGTGTTCCCACTGCTGTGTGTGGCCTGCAGAGCACCCCTGTGGGCAGGCGCTGGCTGTGTCTGGGGACAGCTCTCAGTACCTGGAGGCGTGGGCAGGCTGCGAGCGGGCTCCTTCCTGCAGAAACCCACCCCTGAGCTGTGCAAGGCACCCAGGCTCGGGTGCTGGGCTCTGTGCCAGGCGAGAGGGCTCGTGGCTGCTGCTCTCTTCCTCCAGCCTAGGAACTATTGAGACTACTCTGTCCTTCTGAGTGCAGAAACACAAAATCGTGGGCAGTTGGGGTTCCTGTAATTATTTCTGATGGGCACAGTTTTGGGTTAAGTTACCTTTCCTATCAGCTGGTGATAGGTGAGATCAGAGACAGCCATTGTGAGCAGCATTTCTTGGATTATTTTTATTCCTACAGTCTTCACTGCCTTAGAAGAAGTTTCTCTGTACGTGAGAAGTTTAGCAGTGCTTCTAGCTACCATAAAACCTTCTAGCTACCTTTCAACCTTGCCTTGCCCAGATCTGTTTTCTCCTAGCTCAGTCCCTCAGTCCCAGAGATCCCCAGCCACCCCTGATTTCAGACACATCTTCCGTTAGAGCAGCGGAGAATGCAGGTGTTAATGGAAAACTGCTGTGGAGGCAAGTGTAGCTGTGCATTAGCAACAAGGTCAGAAGGCTGATACTTAATCTGGGGATCTGCTATTGCTGTCTGTTGCCCAACCTTGGAGGTTCACTGGTGTTTTGGAAAGGACTGAATTGCTGGCAGTCGGGGATTTTAATATGCAGCTCTAACAGGCTTGGGGGGGGACAGTCAGAGGAAAGTTGTGCAAGACAAATCTGATCACTGCTACGGGGTTAAGAAGAGGAAAGGAGTGTGATAACAGAGCATCTGTATGGCAGGATGAGGGATGGGAGCCCGTGGGGATTGTGTTTGTGGCGGTTCTGTCAGTGGGATAAGAGCTGAGCTCCCACTGGAAGCAGGCTGCTCTCCCTGAGCAGCCCAGCTCCTGGGTTTCCCAGCTGAAAAGTGGAAGTAAGTAGGTCAGGAACACGCACTGAGATAAATCCACCTGCCGACTCAGAACTGCCTCGTGCACAGTAAAACCAGCACCATGTTGCAGAGTCCTGTGTTTACCTTCATTGTCTGTACATGACTAAACTTGGCAGCACACCCCTCTCCTGGCGCAGCTTCCCAGCACTTGCTTTACTTTCCTGCATTGTGCTCCATTGGTTGTGCTGGAAAGTTGTCATTTCTAGAAGCTTTACAGGTCTGAAGTTCATGCCTTTTTTTATTTGCATTTGAGAAGCAAAGCCAGTCCTTGGGACAGTGCTTGGACAGTGTGCCAAAGATGAAAACCAGCACGTGGTTCCTCCTGTGGTGGCAGTGGCTGTCACTTTTGGCAGTAGGTCAGGTTTTTGCCATAGTAGCAAGGTTGTCTTGGCATTAGCTTTTGGTTGGCATGTTTTTCTAAAAAAGCATTTCCTTAGTTTGTCTTTCACTTTAAAGAGAATGTCTCTACTACAAGCTGTTGAAGAGGCTGCAGGCTCAGAGAAGTTGTATGTAGTTATGTCCAATGACATAAAACTGCAGGATCATGAGTCTTGCTCAGGGCTCCAGCGGGTCGGATTAGCCTGAGACCAGCCCTGCTTCCCAGGCTCCCCACTAGCCAGCCTCCTGCCCCTGGGCTTGGATGGGACTGGTACCGTGGATCCCGGCTGTTAGCGAGCTGTGCCGTGCCGAGTGCCTGGCGTGCTCTGTCTTTGCTGTTGGTGTCCCTGGAGCCTGCAAGGTCTCCACAGCCTGGGGCTCAGCTGCAGGTTGGGCTGTGGTGCCAGCTGGGGTCAGGGCACTGTGCGAGCTGGGGTGGGATCACTCCGTGTCCCTGGCAGAGGGGTTCCTGTGGGACGGGCAGGCTTGCAGCACTGTCGCAGGGCTGCGAGGAGCGGCCGCCCCGTCCCGCCCCCAGAGCTGCGTGTGGCCCGAGCGGCTCGGGGCAGCCCGGCCGGGGGGAGGCTGCGGGCGAATGGACGCAGCTGCACCGCAGGGCACGGGAAGGCAGCCGGAGCTGCTGAGGCCATCACAGCTGTCAGATCTCCCCTACAAACCCTACCCGGAGAACAACAGGTTAGTTCCCTGCTCTTGCTGTCCCAGTAGCTTTCTGAAACTAAGGTATGCACAGGAGTAAGGCACAGAGACTTGGAGGATTATCGGCTGGTTCTTGGTTTCTGTCTGAAATACAATTCCTTCCTTCGGCTCTTTTGAAATTTGAGAAATATGCTCTTCCTGACAGGTTAATGTTTTTGTTGGTGCTGATCTTTGCACTTTGCATTAGTCCTACTCTTTGCGCCTGATTTCTGTGATGTTTGAATTGCGTGTTATTGTAGCAGAGTCACCCAGACAGGCAGTTTCAAGGCTAGGTTCCTGAAAAGTTTTGGCCAGAGAGAAAGTTTACAAATGAGTTTTAGTGTAGTTCCCAGATGTGGTGAGTGCAGGGTGGGTAACTCAGGGTGCCAACACAAAGCACAAGGCATTTTAGCACCTGTAAGTGCCTGAGCCAGCAGCTGTGGGACCCTGTGGACGTCCCGGGGCTTGGCCCTGCCCAGAGCACTGCAGGCTGCAGCCTCACCATGCTCTGCTCTCTCTCTGAGCCAGTCCCAGTGGTGTGAAGCTGCTGAGAAATAAATGCATAGCTTGTACCTCTGCCCACAGATGTTTTAGAACCAATTTGAGTTTAATGATGGCAGTAGAGCAGCTCTGATGTTTCACTGTGGGCTCTTATTAAAAGAAGTCCTTGTTGTACCTAAAGTGGGAAGTTCCTGGGAAGCTGTGGTTTCCACAGGAGAGGCAGAGGGAGGCACCTCCACGTGTCTCCCACCTCCCCTGACGGGATGTCCTGCAGAAATGTTTTCATTAGGGCCATCTCTGGAGTTAATGCCTATTCATTTAGTCAATTTATTTGGATTCATTAAACTATTTATTTAGTTTCATTTATTATTCACCTAAAATTTAATTTGCATTTGCTGTACTGACACCAGCCTTCACAGGTTGGAGCTAACACATGCAAGTTGCTGTAAGCTTGCTTTGGCTGGAGTTGAAGAAAGGCAGCTCAGCTTCATGAGACCTGACCAGGTACTTCTAGGAGATTCCTCCTCCTGGTAAGGAGGAAGAGTTGAAGCAATCAGTACATCTGAAGTCCTTCAAAAATCACAAATCACAAGAAAAACACGATGCTCACGTGATCTGAAAGTTGGTGCTGGCTCATGGGACTGGGGGGTACCCAGTCGTGATTCTCCAGAGCTCCCAGGCCTGTCCTGTGCCAAAGGAGTGATGCCTGGATGATGCCACCGACGGAGGGTGAGGAGCCCGTGGCTGTGGCACGGCTGTGCTGGAGGTGAGCAGTGGCCTGCTTGGCCACAGCCTCCCCAGGCCACCTGGTACTTGGAGAAAGCTCCAGCTCCATAATCCCTGCTTCAGTTGCCGTGATTTTCTTTAAGTAGCATGGAGAGAGGAGAGGTGTTAGGGGATTGTGTGTGCGGTTTTGTGGTTTGTTTGTGTTTTATATGGCAGAGCAGTGTGAGAGGAGAGAAAATTCGTCTAGAAACTACTTACTAGTTCACTGCCTGAGTGCTTTGTGCTCGCCTGCTTAGTATGGATGGCTGTGCCGGGCCCGGGCGTGCCATAGTAACAGCTCTCGCCTTGTAATTCAATGCATCTCACTTGCTCAGGTTTGGCACAGCACTCGTCCCAGGCTGCACTGGTGTGGCACTCGAGACCGGGCTATTTATACCCGCCCCAGCGCGGCCGGCATCCCCCCGAGTGCCTGGGAACCTGCGTGAGCCCGGCACGGCGGGCAGGAGAGCGGAGCTGCAGCTGCGGGAGCTGCTCCGGGCCTGGCAGCTGGGGGCGGGCGCGAGGGCGTGCGGCGGATGAAGGCCCCCGGGCAGCACTTTGGGCAAACTGCTGCAAGCCCAGCATCCAATTCTGGTGAGCACACGGGACGTGGGATCCTGCGCCGAGTCAGCTGCTGGTCCTCCCGTGTCCTGCCGCGCTGGGGCCAAGTAGGCATTCTCTGTGGAGAAAGCACCTGACTGCGAGAAGACAGCGGAGGGCACGGGCCGCGTGTGGGGGAGTGCCTTGAGGGGACTTCGGTGTATGTGTGAAACACAGCTGACTGTTCCGATCCGGTGCTGCCTGAGCCAGGCATGGGAAACAGCCTTTTTGCAAACTGCTGCAGGCAAGTCACCGATCTCCTCTTCCAGCCACGCAGCTCTGGCTCGCCCGACGAGAGGTCGCCCCTCTTGCCAAAGCCTCCCCCAAGCTGTGCCGTCTTCTCGGAGATGCCAGAAGCTGCCCAGTGTGCTGGGCTGTATCCAGACATCATTCCCAGTGAGGCGGTGACTGGAAGCCTGCAGAAGGGCACTGAATACATCCAAGACCTATCTGAGACCAAGGACAAAGAAGGAATGGTGACAGTTTGTGATAAGAGCGGTTTGAGACCTGGCGTTGGCACGGTTGGCCTGCTCCGGCGGACAGAGGCATCCCATGCAGTGACTGTCCTTCCAGCCGACCTTGGGGACCGGCCGGCAGGGCTGGTTGATCATGCTCAGTCACCTGAGGCCTGCCAGAGCTGTGTGAAACTTGAGGACAGCGGCTTAGCCCACAGATCCTGCCGCCGGGAGGAGCACGTGGCAGCAGCTGACGGCAGTGCGGGCCCTGGAGCGCATTCCGCTGGCCAGGGCCACGGCGAGGGGCGAGTGGCCGTGTGCCGGCAGGCGGCCTCAGTGGCTCCGGACAGCGTGCTGGAGCGCAGAGGTCCTGCTCCCTCCCCAGGGAGCCCCGGGACACCGTCCTCTGCTCTGCCATCAAGTGTGGGGAAAACCCTGCCAGCTCAAAGTGCAGTTGTGCTGCCTGTTGCCCCTGGTCAGGTGTCACCTAAGGCTCAGGACACAAGTGCTGCTTTTGTGACAGAGCCTACTGCCTGCCCCAGCAGAAGGTCAAGCTGCGATCCTGATTCCCAGGCACAGGTTCTGCCCTCAAAGCAGCAGCAGCAGAAGAAGAGGAAGAAAAAGAAACTCCCTCTCCCAGGTGCTCAGTCTCAGGGGCTCTGTCCTGCTGCATGGAGCCACCACACCGTATGCCCCTCATGGGGGTGGGTGGCTCTGTATGCCTGTGGGATGGGGCAGAACAAAGGAGAGGGGAGGGGAGCAGAGATGATGTTTGAACTTCACAGGTGAAGAAGGAAGGTGGCGAGGTATCCCACCTGGGTGTGTACCACAGAGGGATCTGTCTGTGCCTTGTTCGTGTCAGCAAAGCAAACTTAAGGGCGTTTTGCTTGTCTTTTTCTCAATTCATAAGGCAAATCCCTCTTTTGTTTGTGACTGCAAACATGGTCCTTGTAAAGGATGGGAGTGGATCTGCCTGGCATAGCCTGTAGCAGCTTGGGTGGGAGTGTGCAGCTGTGAGGGACCAGCACAGGGAGCCTTTGGCTTCCTCCAGCTGCGTGCAGGTCGAGGACAGCCCTGAGCTGCAGGGGTGGAGCAGCTCCATCAGCTGTGCTGAGGATGGGATGTTCCTTCTCTTCCGTCACCGGGTGTGTTACTGCAGTGCAGTGGGGACAGTAGGCCCCAGCCAGTTGGCCCCTCAAAATGGCACTGAAGCTGATAGTAGGAACTGCATTCCAAAAGCTGGTGCTGGAAAAGGTAGGGGTTTAATTTTTAGTTTTGTCCTTCTAACAGTTTCTCCAGTTATTAAACATAGGAAAGGAAACTCCTCACTGACAGAGCAGTCCCTGCAGACCAGGCTAACTCCCAGGAACATAATGTCGCTGACTTTTGGATCCGATAATCTTCAAAAAGGATTTGTCTGACTTTGGTTTAGAAGATCTGTTTGAACATAGATCAGTTATTAACTAACTCTTCCCAGGATCTGTGCTGTCTATTGCTGTGTGCAGCCAGCAGGTTTTGGGTTCAGGTGTGTGCCCTCCCTCAGGCCGGGATCTGAGCGCAGGGGTTCGCCAGGTGCCACTGCCGCAGCCTGGCTGCAGAAGGGGAGCGTGATTAAAGTAGGCCCTGTCACCTTGGCGTGCAAACTCCTTGCCCAGGCGCAGAGATGAAACCTAATCCCCCGTCTGATCCTTTGTGCCAGGTGTGGGCGCAGACAGGCGAGCGCGGGCCGCTGCCCCGGCGCGGCGCTGCCCGGCCACGCTCTGCTCGGCGCTGCGTGTGCGCAGGGGTGGCTGCGCTGTGCTCGGGGCAGCAGCGAGAACATCGTGTTACAGCTCGGCCGCCAGCCAGCACGGGCCGCAGCTCGGCAGCCTCCGCCACACCTGCGGGTACGAGCTGCAGGTCGAGTGCAGGAGGAGGGTCCTTGCTGGGACACAGGCACATCCCTTGCAATGACAGGGCAGACCAGAGGTCACAGCCTTCGGTCGAGACCACAAACCTGCGTGTCGAGGCCGACGTGAGCCGGCAGGGATCTCTGTCTGCAGCAGCGAGCAGGGCGGTAAGCGGCAGGGGCGGCCGGGTTTGCCCCCGGAGCAGGTGGAACCGCTTCCCTGTGACTCAGACGCCTTCCGCGAGCCAGCTGGGCTGCAGCGCATGGCAGCGAGAGCCGGCAGCCAGACACCGCCTGTTTGGGGCTCAGAGTGAGAGCAAGGAGCAGGAGAGAGGTCTCTGCAGGTGTCTTTAAGGTGCTCCTGTGCCTCCTCCTGCTGCCTCAAGTAGGCTGGAATCCTGTGAAATCCATGAGTGCCCCATGATGTGCCTCCTGCTGCGCCGGCACTGCTGAGGCCGCAGCACCCGCGCTGCAGCGGGTGGGAGGAACCGGTGACCCACTTTAAGGCAGGTGGGTGCAGCTGTGTTTCCCTCGGGGAGCACATGAGGTGAGTCAGCACCCAGCAGGCAGCACGGCCTCCAGGCCGGCTCGCACTTCCTTGAAACATACTCATTCTGTACAGAACCCCTCTGGAAAGCCTTGCCTGGCTCACATCCGAGGGTTAACCTGCTGCACAGCAGATCTTTCTCAGTCCAGACTTAACTTTTGTTTCTAAACTTAAAACTGTGCTGGCTGAAGCTAGATCCTCTAGCATAAGGAGATGTGAAGGTGTTGCCTCTACATGTCTCCTGTCTCTTAAGTGCAGAGCTGTGCCAGCCCTGCCTTCACTCAAGTAAGGAAAAGAGGGATGGAAGGTGTGAACATGTTGTATTTCTGCAGACTAGGAGCAGTATTCTGCTTTCTGAAACACTAGGTAGTTTGGGGATCTTACACCACTGAGCAGTGAAAAGCGGAAGTGTGGTCCTGGCTGGTGGCTCTCCCTTGCTGCGTTCAGGTTTTCCTGTCTCACTTTGCGTTGCTGCTGAAGGTGTTTGCTGTGCTCCAGACTGGCGTGTGCATGGGCTGCAGTACCAGCCTTCCTTTCAACCAAATTCTTCCTCCTTTCTGGCTGCCACAGCAGGAACAGAAGTTCAGTGATCCTGCCCTGCTTGGGTGGGCAGAGGCTGGGCCAAGCCTGGCTCGGGCGCCTGGCAGGTCATCCTGTCTGCAGGACCGGTAGCCGCAGGTGTAGCATTTCCGTGGTGGCTCGTCTGCACTCCCTCCAGATCCCCACGTGTTCAGGCAGCCCAGGAGTATGGCTGTGCTGGCTGTAGGGTGTGACGAGGGGCTCTCCCCAGCCCTTTGGGCACGGTGTGGTTTTTCTGAAACCACATCTCTTGAGGCACTCTTGCATGGAGCTTTTCTTCCTCCTTTCTAGCATGACGGCAGCTTGCTGGAGCCAGAGCCAGGCCTCTTGTCTGACTTGCCCATGGCTTCATCTGTCAAAGAAATGAGCAGTGAGTGCTGGGGACATATGCACAGTGACAGGGAACATGAGCAGCAGCTGCTGAGCTGCTGAAGGCAGCCGAGGCTGCGTGAGGTAGCTTTGCTACCTGCTTCCTTTTGGAACGGGTGTGCTCTCATTGCGTTTTTTGCCCTTTCACCATGTCCTAAGTCAGCCCTGACAGTCATCTCTGAGGGTTTGCTGTTGGCAGTCGTTGTCTGGGGCAGGGACATGACCCTCCAGGGATGCTTTTGCAGAGCTTGTTGCTGCAGCCTCATGTTGTGCTCCAGAGGTGTGCAGGGGGATATGGTGTTGCCATCTCCTTTCTGGGTTATGGTGGAGGCTGGATGACTTCTCTGGGCTGTGAGAGTAGCTGGGGCTGATGGGGAAGAACTGGCTGTGACAGCTGTAGGTCCTCAAGCCACAGCACCAGTCTGTGAGGTGAGAGAGGCTGAGCTGCCGTTTCCCCTGGAGTGGGGACTGGCACCTTGTGGGGAGGTGAGGATGAGGAGAGACACCTGCCAGATGGAGCTGGCTGTAGGGCTGCAGCCTCAAGGCATTAGCCTGGCTTGGAGCTGTCCTGACCCTATGCAGCCTTTCAGAAAGGCTGTTTCTGCTGCCTGGGAAAGCACCCCACCTGCTCCATCTGTGCTGCCTGAGAGCGCCAAGCTGGAACTGCTGCGTGTGACCTTGGGGTCCAGCTGAGTGTGCCGGCCGTGCTGGGCCAGCCCTGCTGGGAGCACGGCCTGAGGGACACGATGCCTGCTGTCCTCCAGCACCCACTGCCCCGGGTGTGCGGGGTGGGGTGGTGCCCTTGGGACACCAGCCTGGGGGCAAGGGATACTCTGCCGTCTCCCAGAGTTGCTATCAGCAGCTCTTTCCAGTTTTCCAACTTCTCCTGGCAGCCCCTTAGTCCTCTTTAGTGTGGTCCCCAGCCTGGTTCAGAGGATGTAGGCTCCTCTAGGAGACTGGCAGCTTGACAGGTCCTATCAGCTCTCTGACGCTGTCTGGCTCACTGGAAAAGAAAACAAACCCTTGCGGAGCGGTGGCGTGGGGGCAGAGAGCTCCCCGGCCCTGTGACACATCTGTCTAAGCGAGCACTGAAAATGTCGTCACCATTTTCTTGAATACAATTGCTGAGGCAAAGCCTCACCCTGGCACCATGGGATCTCTGTGAAGTATTTTGGAAATGTGGAGGGTGGCCACATGCGGGCAGGGCCAAGGGAGCTGTTTGTGTGCCTGTGGAGGAACCGGGCTCCCACGTGAGCGCAGCGGTGCCGCGGCAGCCGCTCGCCTCCCTCTCCCTCTCTGCTCTTTAACGTGTTGCTGCAGAGGTTACAGCTGCCTCCAGGCTGCAAAGCACCACACACCCTTTTTTTTAATTAAGAGGCTTCTTAAGACAGCTCAGTGTGATGTACACTGACCCATCCTTCCTGGTCTGCTTCCCTCCCCTCTCTACACATGGTTTGGGGAAGATGCAAACACCGCAGGCGAGCGAGAGCACCTTAATTATGCTGTGAGGAAAGGGAGGGAAGGGCCTGGCACACCTCTGTCTAGTAAACAGCAAGTGTAGAATAAAACCCTTCCTGCCTTTTAGCCCCAAATTGGCTCAGGCTTTGCAGTGTCCAAGGCAGTCTCTGCAGCCCACTGGAGAGGACCTTGTCTAAACCCCTCTCTTCTTGCCCAGAGCACCCGTCTGGCGTGGCACTGATGAATGGCAGCGGCCCGCATGACAGCATCAAGGGCGAGAAGGATGCCAAGCAGAATGGCCATGAGGAGGCTGACCCGGGAGAAGATGGGAACGACCAGGAGGTCATCGTCATACAGGATACGGGATTTACTGTCAAGATCTGTGCACCAGGGATAGAGCCCTTTTCCCTGCAGGTACCTGCCCTCGCCAGCTGGGGAAGGGAACAGAGGTGGTGGGGAGTATTTGAGCCAGATCCTTTCAGCCAGGCAGGCAGGGAAGGAGGCAGTGCCTGGGAAGGCCCCTGTTAACCCCCACAGTCTGGACAGTAATTTCAGGCTGCTTACAGCTCCCTGACCTGTCTATCTTCTGACCAGGACTAAGTGGGGAAGGAGGCAGCAAAGGATGGAGGGTGCGGGAGACTGCCTGGCCAGTGCCTTGAGAGAAACGAAGGAAGAAGAGACGTGAGCAAGAGGCTGCCTAGCCCAGGCCCGCCTGGGCATTGCAAGGACAGGGAGGGTGTTTCGTTCTGGATCCCAGGTGTGGAGCAAGGGGAAGGAGAACTCACTGGGGAAGGAGAACTCACTGCAGTGTAGCTCTTTGTCCATCGCAGAGGGGCTTGGGTGGAGCTGATGGAGCTGAGCACAGAGAAAATGGCCTTCCCACTTCTGGGCTGCTTTAAGGAAGTGTTGTGAAAACATGATTTCTGGGCCTGAGTGAGGAAGGGAAAATGCCTTGCTTGCTCAGCAGTTACGACATGGTGCTGCTTCAGGCCAGCCTGGGTTTGGTACAGTGACAGGCGCTAACACAGCTCAGGGAGCTCGAGCACCGGCCTGACGACCAAGGGAATGATGCAGTCTCCACTTCCCTATGCATGGAGAGCTCTGCCTCACGTTACGTGGACAGTGACGTGCTGCCAGGTCAGGATGGGCTCTGACA
Source organism: Promerops cafer (assembly GCA_013398275.1). Lineage (NCBI taxonomy): Eukaryota > Metazoa > Chordata > Aves > Passeriformes > Nectariniidae > Promerops > Promerops cafer. Next base: position 11,436 of record VZSE01008995.1, read on the forward strand.
GGCCTGGTTCATAGTCCCGTTTGGCTTGATACTTCACCAAAAACTATTTGAATGAAGTATTTCTAATTTTGGGGAGAGGCATCTGGAATCTAAACCCAGTGGGAAGTTCTTATCTCCCCAAGACTGGCAGAGAGTGCAGCAAAATCCCATCCCCTGTGGAAATAGCTGGGTCTCAGACTGGCTTTTTGTCTCCTTTAAATCCCCCTGGCTGTTAGTTTTAATTGGCTAATAATAGCAGGCAGTGTTGTTTACAGCAGCTTATGTAAGCTGCCCCGAGTCCTCCGGGTTTCCCAGCAGTGTCAGTGGTGCTGGAGCAGAGCAGGGAGATGGGGGAGCAGTCCTGGTGCTCGGGGTGGGACTGGCCTCACCTGAGCCATGTGGAGGTGTGGCACTGGCACAGACACACCATGCATCGGGAGGAGGAACTGGGCTGTTTTCCATCTGCAGCATTCAAGGTCTCACCACTAATGTGGTGTGAATGGTTAAGGGGAAGAACCCCCTGTTTCCCCCACCACCTTCTATTCCTTCACTGCCCTCTGTCACCTCTGTCCCATGCCAAGTGCTTGGTGCAGTTCCTGGCTGTTAACATCTCCGGGTGCCAAGCCCTGTGGGGTGGAGCTCAGGTGGCTGACCCTGCCAGGGGTGACAGTGCCCTCCCAGCAGGAGCAGAAGTGATCTTCCTGGGAAGGGAGATAGAGTCTGCCTTTCCAAGCCTGGAGAGGGAGGTCTGGGAAGTTTTGGTATTGCAGCTGAGGGGCAAAGTTTGGCAAGAGCATGTGGGAGGGTAAACAATAATTGTCTGGGTTCTTACCTTCTTAAGGTTTCTCCTCAAGAGATGGTGCAAGAAATCCATCAAGTTTTGATGGACCGGGAGGATACCTGCCATCGGACCTGCTTCTCCCTGCAGCTGGATGGCAACGTCCTGGATAACTTTGCTGAGCTGAAGACAATTGAGGGACTGCAGGAGGGCTCGCTGCTGAAAGTGGTGGAAGGCAAGTTCCTTCAGACTTGGGAGGGAATGAGTGAGGGTTTTCTTAGGGAGTGATTTTGGCCACCTGTCAGCTCTTTCCCGTGGTTCCATTTTGAGACCTGTGTGCCAAAGGAGTAAGCAACTGTCTAATTCCAGTTTCTTCCCTCACTTTTTGCTCATCAGAGCCATACACTGTGCGAGAAGCCAGGATACACGTGCGCCACATTCGGGACCTTCTGAAGAGTCTTGACCCATCAGATGCTTTCAATGGTGTGGACTGTAACTCATTGTCCTTCCTGAGTGTCTTCACTGAAGGAGACCTGGGAGGTACGGGTCGAAAGAGACTTCTCTGGTGTGGTCAGTGGTTTCATTCCCTGACTCCTTGCTTAGTTAAGCACACAGTAACAGTGAGCTGTCCTGTGTCATTTAGGAGTGCAGAGAATACTTGGAGCACTTCTGCATCCCTCCTTGAATGATGACTGGGGGAGGGAGTGCTGCACTTTTCAGAACTGACTTTATGTCTCTGTCCATTCTAGACAGTGGAAAACGGAAGAAGAAAGGTACCGAAATGGAACAAATTGACTGCACCCCTCCTGAACATATCCTGCCAGGTAGCAAAGAGAGGCCCCTGTGTGCCCTTCAGCCCCAGAACAGAGACTGGAAGGTAGAGTTCTCCTGTGTCATTGAAACAGCTGTTGGCACATTCCTCACAGCAAACTGGTGGTCAGGGATTGAAAGCTGAGCTGAAGTGGACTTTGGGATTTGCTCTGCTTGGTGCTTAACAAGTGCTGGAATAGCACTGCTTAGCCAAAAGAATAAAGTCCAGGAGCTGGTGTGCAAAACACTGGACATGGAGTCTGGACATCTGCAGAGTGTGGAAGGGCCAGGCTTGCTGGGATGGGTGGCAGAGAAGGGAAAGCATCATTCCTCTGCAGGTCACTACAGATTGCCCGTAGCTTTCCCATGCCCTCCCACTCGGATTCTGGTTTAGAAGCTGCCATTTGAGAACAAGTACAGCAAGAAATCCATACCCTGTGCAGCCCAAAGGCCCAGGGTGTCTGTTTTTACCCATGTCTCATGGTGTGAAAGGCAAACTAGTGGACTGCAGAGGGCTCGGGAAGCTGTGCTCTGGAGACCAGGTGCGTTTGTAAGCTCTGTTTCTGGAATCGAGCAAGGGCAGCAGGTAAAAGTGATCTGGCGTGTACACTGAGTGACTCTAACACAAAGGAATTAATTCCTGCTGACAGGAGTTGCTTCTGTTGTGTTCTGCTGTAGCCTTTGCAGTGCCTAAAGGTATTGACGATGAGTGGCTGGAACCCTCCGCCCGGTAACCGGAAGATGCACGGGGACCTCATGTATCTGTACGTCATCACGGTGGAGGATCGGCACGTCAGCATCACTGCCTCCACACGGGGATTTTACTTGAACCAGTGAGTAACTGAGATTCTTCCTGTCCAGCCCTGCAGCACCCAACTGGAAAACAACTCACAAACAAACTGTTGCAGCTTTTTTTTTCCCTCTTTGGTAGAAACAGCCTATTTTATTTCGCTGCTCACATGGGTTTGTGGGAGTTGCTGTACTGGATTGGGCTGTTCAGTTATGCCTGGTACCACTTCCCACAGTGGCTAAGTGCTTGGTGCTTTAGGGAAAGTTTAAACATCCCATAATGTCATCAGCTATTCAGAGCATTTTGAGTTGGGAGGAAATTCCTTCCTGACTATTGCAACTATCTCATTTTGCCCTAAAGCAAAAGCCCAGCCTGTCAGAACTCCCTGAGCTGGGTGCAGATTTGACTACAAATAATTTCTTTTTTTGTTTTTTTAATGGTAACTGTGAGAGGCTGTTGTGGCTGTGCCTGTTGGAGCAGCTGTGCTGAGGGGTTTTCTGTTAAACAAAGGCACCTTTGGTGTTTTTGGGAAGCTATGTGAAATCAGTCCTTCCCAGCTATAAAAGTATAAGCCTCTCCTGATCCTGGGGATGGCTGAAGAGGGTCTAAATTAAAAAACTATCAGGGCCAGGTACAGGGTTACTGGCTGTTTCATGCAGGGAGACTGGGTAAGGTGCTTGCTGCCCATCTGCCTCTTTGCCCCATGGCCTCCCATTTTGCAGGCAAGAGCACGTGGTGCAGCCTTTGATATTGTGCATGTATGAAGAGCTCTCAGTCATGTTCCACTTTCCTAGGGTGTGGAAAGTCTCAGGTATGACAATGGCTTTTGACTGTTTCTTTTTTTTTTTTCTCTTGCAGGTCTACTGCGTACAACTTCAATCCCAAACCTGCAAACCCTAGTTTTCTCAGTCATTCCTTGGTGGAACTACTTAACCAGATCAGCCCTACCTTCAAAAAAAACTTCTCTGCTCTGCAGAAGAAACGGTAGCAGTGCTGCTTCTCTCTAGTTCCTTGAGCAGCCTAGTGTGGAGCTGGGGAGGCTTAACTGGTTTTGGGGAGCTGGATGCCAGTGGTGCAGCAGGGATTGCAGTGCCTGCTTCTCTGAGCTCATGTAGTGGTGGGTGGTTGGGACAGTGGTGGGTGAGTGGAAGCTCCAGGGGCCACAGAGCACCTGACTGAACGACAGGGCAGCACCCTGAGGATCTCCCCGATCCACAAAAGAGACTGAAGCATAAATATCAGTGAAAGTAACACAAGAGGGCTTTGTGTAGGCTTACGGTGGAGAGAGGTTGGTTATTTTAAACATGTCTGTGCATGTTAATATTCTGTAATTTCCTCTAGCTTCTATAATAATAACACAACAATAAGGCATTGTTTGATTCTCCCGTCCTTGCTGCAGGGACCATTTGTTCTGCTCCAGGACAGTGGGTCCTGTGCAAAAGCCTGTCATTCTTCAGAGTCCCTTAATGAACTGCCTCAGCTCAGCAGGGTGTGGATTGACAGGCACATAGTGTGGCTTTTGGGAGCTCTGCTCCTGCTTCATTAAGGAGATGAAAGTGGCACTAGACAAGGGCTAAAATTAGCAGTGGCCTCCAGCCACCACTATGATTATCTGGCCATTTAAAAATTACTGTACTGTGTTGCTTCTTGGGCCAGAAGTAGCTACAGATGAGCCCCCAGCCCCTGCTGACAGCAGACAGATTACACAAGAGACCTTCAGCAGTGCTTGGGTTTTCACTGTGGGCTGCTGTTACATCGTGACCTGTAAGGACCAGTGTGAAAGCACAGGAAGAATTCTCTTGGAATAGAAAGGATTCTTCCTTTTTACATGTGTAACTGTTGTTTCTCCCAAACTAGGGTTCAGAGACACCCCTTTGAGAGGATAGCCACTCCTTTCCAAGTGTACAGCTGGACGGCCCCGCAAGCAGAGCACGCCATGGACTGTGTGCGGGCAGAGGACGCCTACACTTCTAGACTGGGCTATGAGGAGCACATACCTGGACAGGTACTGGTCTTGCTTTGCCTGATGGCACTGGCAAGAGTTAGGCTGCCAGCTGAGCCGAGAACAAGTTAACTTCCAAAAAGTAACCTCTGTTACTTGTGGGAGAGTTTTGGTCATCAAGGGAAAACTTGCAGGAGTCCTTGTTCTTCACAGGGCCCTTGACTCTACAGGGGCTGTGCTGCTCAGACTGCAGCTCCATGAGCACAGGAGCGACTGAGAGGAGCAGCTTCTGCTCAGATGTTTATAAATTCCATGTCCCCTCTCTAAAGAGTGCCACAGCACAGGAGTCAGACCACTCCCTCGTGCCAGTCAGGCCTGGAACAGCTCTTGTGTCTCTGAGCAGACTGCTCCAAATGCTTCAGCTGCAGCTTTCTAACACAAAGTGGTGCAGGCAGCAATGGCCGGCCGTGGGCAGCACGTGCCTGCAGTGTGACCACAGCACTGGCTAATGACAGCTGCACCGTGCTGCCCCTTCAGTGGCACTGCCCTGCCCTGGCTGGGCTGATGCAGGATCTGTCCCAAACTGCTGTTGAATAAAGTCCACTCTCACGGTGTATTCGTTCCTGCTGCTAAGTCACTGCCTCTAAGCTCCACAGCAGCCTGAATTCTTGCCCCTTCCTCTCCCTTCTCTCCCAAAATGCCTTGTGAAGCAGGAATGCTGCCTCGCCAGCTGCTTCCTGCACAATGCATTGCATCCCACAAGGCTTTCCCTCCCTCTTCCAGACCAGAGATTGGAACGAGGAGCTGCAGACCACGCGGGAGCTGCCACGCAAGAACCTGCCTGAGAGGCTGCTGAGGGAACGAGCCATTTTCAAGGTAACTTTGGGATATGCAGGCAGCTCCTCGCGCAGCCCTCTGCTGCCTGTCTTCTGGCTCCTGGGACTTGTATTGAAGCCACCAGCCAGGCTCACAGCAGTAAAAGCCAGTGGACCTGCCTGTCTGCTGGAAGGCTATTGGGAGGAGAGGAGCAAAGGAAAAATTTGCAGGGAGCTTTGAGAGCAGGGTGCTGGGAGCGTGGGGGCCCATCCTGACCCCGCTTTCTCTCCACGTGCCTCCAGGTTCACAGTGACTTCACTGCAGCAGCAACACGAGGTGCTATGGCTGTCATCGATGGCAATGTCATGGCCATCAACCCCAGCGAGGAGACCAAGATGCAGATGTTCATCTGGAACAACATTTTCTTCAGCCTGGGCTTTGACGTCCGTGACCACTACAAGGACTTTGGTGGAGATGTTGCTGCTTATGTAGCTCCTACCAATGATCTCAACGGCGTACGGACCTACAATGCCGTGGATGTGGAAGGGCTGTACACGCTGGGGACTGTCGTGGTGGACTACAGAGGTTACAGGGTGACAGCTCAGTCTATTATTCCTGGCATCTTGGAGCGGGAGCAGGAACAGAGTGTCATCTATGGGTCTATAGACTTTGGCAAGACAGTTGTGTCACACCCCAAGTACCTGGAGCTGCTGGAGAAGACCAGCAGGCCGCTGAAGATCCAGAAGCACAAAGTTCTCAACGACAAGAATGAGGAGGTGGAGCTGTGCTCCTCAGTAGAGTGCAAAGGCATTATTGGCAATGATGGGCGTCACTACATCCTGGACCTGCTACGCACTTTCCCTCCAGATCTAAACTTCCTGCCTGTTGAAGGGGAGGAGATGCCAGAGGAATGTAAGAAAATGGGGTTCCCCAAGCAGCACAGACACAAGCTTTGCTGTCTCCGGCAAGAGCTTGTTGATGCCTTTGTAGAACACAGGTGAGCAGAGCTCCCCCCTTCCTCCACCTGCAGCTGGTCATGGTTCAAGTCAGGACCCTGCTGCACTGTCCTGGGAACATCCCAGCAGAGCTCCCAGAAGTGAGCAGCTAATTGCCCCATTGCTTGGCTGTGTAAATGCAGTTATAGGAACTTAATTAACAAGAGGTGAGAACAGTAGGGATTTGGACAGGGAGCCAAAGAGATGATTTGTGTTTTAGTCTCCAGATCTGCTATTGTTGATTCCTGTCCAAACATTTAGAAGTTCTTCTTTCCCTGCAGGTGTCCTTTCCACTTGATGGCTAGGGAATGGGAAGGATTTGTGCTGCTTTTTAAGGCTTTCCCAATGTCCTGAATGTTACTCTTGTTTCTAGAAGCTAGAAAAAATCCTGTGGGCACTGCTATAGGCCTATTTGTGGTGGGATGTTTGGGTCTCTTGGTGCTGGTGAGGCGGGGGAGCTCAGGGAGTGGGGCACAGACGTGTGGTGCTCTGGGATTCTGCTGTGCTGAATTGCCCTTTCCCTTTGCTGCAGGTATCTCTTATTCATGAAGCTGGCTGCGCTGCAGCTGATGCAGCAGAAAGCCAACAAGCAGGAGAGCTCAGCTGCACTGGAAAATGGTGCTTCTGCAGAGAACGGCGCCGCAGACAGCGAGAGGCCTGAGTCAGAGGATGGGAAAACAGACGACAGCGTGACTGGGCTTGATCAGGTGAAGGAGCTCGCTGAGACCATCGCGTCTGACGATGGAACAGGTATGTCACCCTCAGCACCAGCTCCCTGGTGGGCTGGCACTGGTAGGAGCTGGGGGTGGTTGGGGTGATTGATAGTGGTTAAACAGGACAAGCACTGGCTGCCTGTCAGTGTTGCCTGGCCTCTTTGTTAGAGCTGATCACACCCTGATGAATGACTCGCCCCTGGGGGCAGGGTGAATGAGGTGTCTGAAGCCAGCAAGGCCACCAGCCCCTCAGCTCTCCCCTAGGAGCAAGAGCCTGGCCAGGCTGGCCTGTGGAGTGCAGGGCAGTGCTGGGGCCTGTCAGGAGGCCAGCAGTGCACGGGCACCTTTGGGAACCCCAGGCTTGGATGTCTGAGTGCCTGTGCTTGGAGGTGGGGATGTCCGTGGGGTTTTTGGGTTATCTTACGTGCTCTTATTCATGCTGTGCAGCCATTCTCCTTTACAATTGATTGTTTTTATAATGGATTTCTTCAGAATGTGCCATCATTGCTGTTTCTAGTAACAAAACTTAATTTAATAGCTAGATCTGTCATTTCCTGAGCTCCACATTCATTTGTATTCTGTTTTTCTTCCTGCTCCAGTGGATCCCAAAAGCAGAGAAGTGATTCGGAATGCTTGCAAGGCTGTAGGCTCCATTAGTGACACATCATTTGATATTCGGTTTAACCCAGATATTTTCTCACCAGGTACGTGTACCCAGGGCTGGGACCAGCCCTTCGGAGGGCGGCTGTGTCCAGCCAGCTGCAGACAAACACTGTTCTGCAGCCAGGGCTGTTGCTGGCTTTTGTTTGGCTGGGCAGGGCGCAGGGCTCTCTGCGAAGCACAGAGGGCAGAGGAGAGGAAGCAGCAGTGGATTGCAGTGCTGGAGCTGCCAAGTGCAGGCGGGGAGCGTCTCCCACCCTCGCGGGAGGGCTGGGGGTTGCTGCCAAGAAACCCCTGTGATTCTCCAGCATCCCAGCTGTGAGACCACGTGAAAAGAAGCAGAGAGAGGAAAAAAATAAAATCTGATCTTCATGTAGTAGTTTACACAAAAAATAACACTTGTAGTTGAACGACTGATGTTGGGACCTCAGTGAAGGGCTAGGTTTGTTTTAGTAACATTTCACTGAGCAGTCACAGTGCCCTTTCACATGCACACATCAGGCACAGGCGTCACACATGAATTTCCATTACTTGGAGCAGTATTTTTTATTGGGAAATTGAGAAGAGTGTTTCTGGGGGTGTGACTGCTGAGGCAGTGTGCAGGCACATTGCAGGGGAATGGCCAAACCATTGAGTTTGAACAGCCCAGCCACTGCCTGAACACAGCAGCCAGGGTTCTTCCCATCAAGACATGTATAGTTTGAGATAAGTTTTTGAAGCATCTTTAATTCAAGGGAGACAACTACTCTTAACTTTTTACCTGCTCTTACTATGTACTTTGTGTAGAGGACTTGTTTCCATGAGTTGCTGCGGATGATGTTTTTTCTCTTTTTCTCTCCCAGGTGTTCGCTTCCCAGAGTCAAGCAAAGAGGAAGTGCAGGATCAGAAGCAGCTGCTGAAGGATGCTGCTGCATTCCTACTGTCGTGCCAGATCCCAGGCTTGGTAAGGAACCCAGAGCCAGCAGTGATGCTGCCCTCAGAGCTTGGCTGCTCTGAGCAAGCAAGTGGCCCTCTGGGACAGCAGCTTCACCTGAGCAGCTGCAGGCTCTGGCACTGGTGTGGGACCACAGGGAACAGCCTGAGCGTTGCGTGCAAGGCACAAAGGGTTTTCCATTTCCCATCTTACATCCACGGCACAATTTTCTCACCTCAATCCAACAAAAAATTTTTGGCACTGGTAATTAAAGCTATTGCTAAGAGTTCAAGACAATAGAGACCACATAAGCCATCCTCCCTAGCCCTGGGCATCCTTCACAGCATATTGTTTTAGCTGACCCTGGCTGTGACTCAGTCAGTGACTAATAATTTGAAGTGAACTGGGAAATTGTTTTTACTAATAGCACTCATTAAAAACTCCTTCTGTAAGTCTTAAGCATTTTGGATGTTACCCATGCACCTGGCCAGATAAGAAGTCCCAATTTCTCCCTTCCTTGGACGCTTGCTGAATTGATGACTAATGCAGCTGTCAGAGCAGGCACTGGAACTGGCAGGGGAGATCTCATGAGCTCTACTCCAAGAGGTCCAGGAGTTGTTGGTCTTGTGTACAAGAGGGTTTTCCTTGTTGGAAAGTTTCTTCTGAACTCTAAATCCACTAATTCTGTAGTCAGCACAACCTTCAGAACCAGCTATTCAATCTTTAAACAAAAAAGGAGGTGATTGAGTCAGAAAAAAGCTCGGTGATTGTTGATTACAAGGTAGTTGATACTCCAGTATATGAACCCAAAACACTGCACAGGCCTGTGTGAGAGCAGGCTGCAGACCAGCTGCTGTAGCAGGTAGTCCTGTGCATATCAGAGAGGAGCTGGTGTTACTCCATGACGTGAATTAAACAACTGCTTATCAGCTCTGCAGCACAACTTAACATGCAAGTACCATTTGTCCTTATCTGCTATGTGTGCACAGCTCCACGTACTCTTTTAATTGGAAATGGCAATTAGTTAGTGACTGTGAGGCCCTTAAAGAAGGGTCAGCCTGCTACTTGCACAAGTAGGAGTTGTTTTGCCTCTGCCTCTGAGAGAGTGTAGTGCTGCTCCTTCCCTGCTGAGACAGAGGAGTGAAACTGGCCCCAGTGGCAAGGACCTGGCCCAGACTGGGCTGTGTCCCCCCGCCTGTGTTACCATGGTGGTCCCTGGTGTTACAGCAGGTGTTACCCACCAAAAGAGTCTTGTTTGGGGTCAGTGCCTGCTTTCAGGCGACCCTCAGCTCCAGGTAACCAGGTGTCTGCAGTGGCATCGGGGAATGCCTGTCCTGCCTCCTGGTGTGGTTTTGTCTAAATTTTTTTTTTAATGCAAGTTCTTTCCTTCATGTTTGTCCTCAGTAACCAAAGTGTGTACACACCCTGCAGGTCAAGGACTGCCTGGATCACACGGTGCTCCCAATGGATGGGGCGACCTTGGCTGAGGCCATGCACCAGAGGGGCATCAACATGCGTTACCTGGGCAAAGTGATCAACTTCATCACCAAGACCCCCGGCCGTGCACAGCTGGATCACATCTTTGTAAGCATCAGGCTTAACGTCAGACAGTTCAAACCACTCTGGCATCATTTGTCCCAAGGAGATTCCCACTTGGCCAGTTTTTCTCTCTGTGTAAAAATAAACACTTAAAAAACAGAGGAGGAGGGAGGAGGACCTGCAAGTGGTGGCTGGGGAGGCTTTTTTTCCAAATCCTTAATGGCTTTCATAATGTTAGGAACTGTGAGTATCTTTTGGGGTAGAGAATTGCTTCAGGGATTCCCAAATGTAATAGTGAGTAGCACAGTTGGATTTTCAGCCGTGCATTTTTTAAGCCTCTAAGACACATCTGGGCTTTGGCTCAAACTGTGAAGTGTTGTGAGTGGGGCTGCCCAGGAGCAGGCAGGGGCTGGGCTGTGGCAGCCCCTGAAGCGCTGCTGGAGCTGCGCTGAGCCGCACCCGTGGCTTGTGGGCACTGGGCACAGAGGTGCCAGGGGCTCCTCACTGGCTCCAGGAGGGCTGTCAAATGCTTTTGCAGTTCTGTGCTGCAGGGAGAATAGTGTATTTTCTGTAGATCTTGCTAAAAGACCATTTGAAAAGCCTGTTGTTTTTTTTCCATTTTCTTGCCAATGGACTCAGTCTGTTCTTTATTCCTTTGGGTAGAAAATTGGAATCAGCGAATTGATCACTCGATCAGCCAAACACATCTTCAAGACATACCTCCAGGTATGGCCTGCCATCTGACCTCTTGCCTCCTGTGTCCTCCCTAATGACTTTTTTCCACAAACAGAGCTGTTTGGGGTTCTCCTGTCATTAGGCAGTTCCTGGGGGTTGCATGGCAACGAGAAGTACAAGCTCATTAGCACTGAAAAAGGTACAGGCCTGTATGTAAGGGAAAACAAGTTCCCACTTGAAGAAAGCTTTCTCGGAGAGCTATCATTCATGCTTTTCCTCCCCAGATCCTCACTCATTATGTTGGAGGCTTTTAAAAGTGAAATCACAGCTTTTCCTCTTAAACAGTGTTGCTTTTGCCCTTCTAAGAAGCCTTTTTGATTGGGTCAACACTACATATCCTTGTACCTGTTCACACATAGCCTAGCATTACACCTGGCTTGGTTCCAGTGCCAAAATCTTCTTTGCACTCTCTGCTTTCTCTGCTTTTCAGCAGCCTGAAAAGTAACCACACATTTCTGTGTGTAGGCTTATACTTAATCCTACATCAACATAACTCTGTCTGTTCTAGTGCCACTTGTACATACTGCCTGCCTGTCCCTCTCGTGGGAGATCCCCCTGTTTCTGTAGGACTGGATGTGTGTGAGGCTCAGGGTTGGAGCAGTGCTGTGGGATGGCAGTGTCCCTCCTGACTGACTCTGGTGTCTCACTGTAGGGTGTGGAGCTGTCAGGTTTATCCGCCGCCATCAGCCACTTCCTCAATTGTTTTCTGAGCTCCTTCCCAAATCCCATTGCCCATCTTCCAGCTGATGAGCTGGTCTCCAAGAAGAAGAATAAGAAAAGGAAAAACAGGAACCTTGGAAATGCTGATAACACTGCATGGGCCAGCATGACCCCTCAGGAGCTATGGAAGAATATTTGTTCAGAAGCAAAGAACTATTTTGATTTCAGTCTTGAATGGTAAGTGGAGCAGGTGACCCTGGCTTGTCCCTGGAGTCACCAAACTTCTGTACCTCTTGTTCTTTAACAAGACCTCCCTTTTTGATTTGTTTTCTGTTTGAATAAAACTTGTACCCTCGAGGAACTTACATAGATCTTTAATGGAAGGAAATTGGGCAAAGAGTAGGAAGGGGGAAGTGAAATTTTGATTCAGATGAAACATATGATGCAAAGGCAGTCATGAAAAGCAGAGGAGGAAGGGAAACCTTTTGTAAGGGTACAGAGGGGATCAGAAGGTGAGAAGCAGAAGTGATATAGTCAGAAGATACTTGTCTATATCAACAATGATTTAAGCTGAAGGGAGCTTCTGTTCCAAAAAACAGGACAGCTGCTCCTGTCCATGAGCAGAGATGGGGAATAAGGAAGGGGCACATTGTGAGTGCTAAACTGGAAGCACCAGTGAAGTGGCCCAAGAGAAAAGCCATGGCTATTTGGATAAACCAACCTTGGGCAGTTGGACAGGGTCAGGGACTGCTCGCTCCTCACCAAGAGCTGAAGGTACTCAGCCCAAACACTGCAGTGGGCTTTGAGAACACATGTAGGATTTCTGTAAAAGCACTGCTGTGCTCTGTAGGCTTTCACAGACCATGGGCAAACTGCAGTGTTAGTCCTTGGTTTGGGTTAGCACCTGGCTGTACAGGGACCTGTGCCACAATGGAGCAATGGCCTTGAGCAGAATCTCCTCTGGGAGCTGAAGCTTGTGTGTGCTTTCTGCAGTGAGAATGCTGACCAAGCAGCTGAAGTGTATAATCTACAGAAAATCACCCTGCTCCGTGAAATCTCCCTCAAAACTGGAGTCCAGGTAAGATCCACATCCTCCCTCCCTTGCCATCATGTTCTGTACTGAGGAACATGAAGAGTAAGTGCAATGTGATTTGCAGGCACAGCACGAGCCCAAAAAGGTCTTTGTGGTGTTGATGTTGTAATACAGGTCTCAGCTCTGAGAAAGATACTTCTAATCCAGTTCCCTCTTAGAGTAAACTTGCTGGCATGTCCCTTAACAGCTAGCCTCAGTACAATGGCACTGCCTTCTCGCTCCTCTGGGGGCTGTGGGACAGCTACTGGATGAGCTCTGCTGTCACGGGTTCAGTGTTGTCACCACGGTGCCATTTTGCCATGTACAGGTGGTGGTGCACACCTACATCTGACCACCTTGCAGAGGTCTGTCCCAGGTCATGGTACAGGAGATGTTTCGACTGTGAATCCACATTTAGAATTTTGCCCCTTTTCTTGCCAAGTGCCTATGATAACTATGTCCTCCACTCTTTTTGGTCCCTCCAGATCCTGCTGAAGGAGTACAACTTTGACAACAGGCACAAGCCCACTTTCACAGAAGAGGATATTCTTAACATCTTCCCTGTAGTGAAGCATGTAAACCCCAAAGCCTCCGATGCTTTCCACTTCTTCCAGAGCGGGCAAGCAAAAGTTCAGCAAGGTACAGACCCCACGTGCCTCTGCCTCTCAGGATGATCACTGATAATGGGGGGAGCAGGGTGTGTGGGGCATGGCCACCAGGACACCCCTGCCAACCCCAGTTTGGTAGAGAATCCTGGTCTCCAAGACCATCTGGAACACTTCTGCTATAAAGCCACCAGCAATGAGCAAGGATGCAGTGATATCCTTCTCCCAGGGCAGTGACCTGTGTCTGTGTATCCCACTGTTGGTCTCACTTCCTGTCTCCAGCAGTGTTAGGGGTTATTATATACATATATATATATATGGATATATATATATGGATATACCTTCTTTTCAGGTTTCTTGAAGGAGGGCTGTGAACTCATCAATGAAGCCTTAAACCTGTTCAACAATGTGTATGGTGCTATGCATGTAGAAATCTGTGCCTGCCTGAGGCTGCTAGCTCGGCTCAACTATATCATGGGAGATTACTCAGAGGTAAGCAGGGGCTCCAAGTCAGTGCTCTCATTCCTTCCCCATGCTTGCTGAAGCTCTCAGCGTGGTGTGACTTGCCCTGGGTTCTGTTCTGTTCAGGCCTTAAGCAATCAGCAGAAAGCGGTGCTAATGAGTGAGAGGGTCCTGGGCATCGAACACCCCAACACCATCCAAGAATATGTGAGTATGGGCAGCTGGGGGAGCAGCAGCACCTCAGGGGTGTGGCTGCAGTCTGGGTGCCTTAGTTCATGTCTGCAGCTGGAAAACAGTTGCATTTTCCTCTCTTCTGCAACTTTCTTTCCAGAATTCTCCACTTCATCATCTCTTACGATCCTGCAGAGTTAAAAAGCTGAGTGTGTCCTGCATGCTCACTATTTGTCCTGCTTAACCTAGGTTTCTAGTGTTTGTCTGCTGCATCTTTATTTAGATATATTAATTCTCCTGGCTTTGGCCCTGGGCTTATGTCAAAAACAAAAGAGGAAAGAATCCCCCCCAAAACACAGTTAGAATATGACATACATATGCAAGTCAGGTTGGAAATGTTCCGTGGGGGGTGTTAAGAGAAACTGAAATAAAACACACAGCTTCCTCAGTGCTGTGTCCTCAGGGGGCTCCTCAGTGGGACTGTGCATCACCCAGCAGACTGGACTTTTCAAAGTGGCTGAAGTCCTTCTTTAACCCATGTGCAGCTAAGGAAAGGAGTGGAAAGGAGAGATTAGTTTCCTTTACATTAATGCTGGGTCCCTTCTCTTGTCCTAGATGCACCTGGCTCTGTACTGCTTTGCAAACAGCCAACTCTCAACAGCACTGAACCTGCTGTACCGTGCACGCTACCTCATGCTGTTGGTATTTGGGGAGGATCACCCAGAAATGGCACTTTTAGATGTAAGTAGTTTGTTTAAGAGTCTTCAGGTTCCTAATCTCTGAGAAACTTCTTGGCCTTTAAGATGACCACATGATGGCTGTTAAAAACAAATGTTTAGGCAGTGCTTTTCCTCTCTGAGCTGTTACTAGTTGGTGCCATCAGATGAAGGAAAAGAGGATTTGACCCTTTAGCTGGGAGGGTCAGCCTCTGTGCTGGGCTCTGCACTGGGATACTGCAGATGGGCTCCGAGCACCTGTAATCAGTCCTTAGGAAAACTCCTTTGTTTGTTATGTTCTTGTTGTGCTGGCAGAAACTGGAGGGTTTGTTACCTCCCTTGTGCCTGGATTGTTTGGGCCAAGCTCCCATGGGGGACGATGGTCCCTGGCCAGGGGCTGCAGCCCTTCTGGGGAAACACCTGTGGGGTCCCACTGTTCACAGAGCAGGAACTGCAGTGTCAGTGTGTCTTTCCCAATGCCTGCTTGGCTTCTCTGTACAGAACAACATTGGCCTGGTGCTCCATGGGGTCATGGAGTATGACCTGTCCCTCCGGTTCCTGGAGAACGCCTTGGCCATCAGCTCCAAGTATCACGGCTCCAAGTCTTTGAAGGTTGCACTGAGGTGAGGCAGGGTGGGGTGCTGGGCTGGGTCACTGCTGTCAGAGTGAGCACAGTCACCGAGCGCTCACATGGGAGGCTCTGGGCTTGAGAACTGGATATTCAGTCTTGTCCCACAGCCAAGGTCATGGTGCAGTATCCAAGTTTGTTATTTCAAAAGATGGAGATCTGTTGTTCTTAAGGTTGATTGTGGGATCTGCTGTGATGCTGCTTGCTCAAAAAATCTGTCAAGATGATCTTGGTCCCTGTGGACTCTGAATCGAAAAATGTATGTGGGGAGTAAAGGTTGGAGAGCCTGTAAGGGAATTACACTGGGAGACACAGTATGTTAAATGCTCATGTTTAATTGTTCCAGCCCTCAGGGAGGGATCTTTGAGAATCATTTAATGTGCTTTTGTCCTTTGCCATAAAGTCCTGTATTTGAATAAAAACCCTGAGTGGCTTCTGTGTGTTCCCAAGGGACCTGGGCCTGGTGACACCTGTAGGATCTGCTCCCACTGCTGCAGTGCTGGATGCCTTCTGTCAGCCAGGCATGGCCCACTCCCAGTTCTTGCTGCCACATTGCAGCCATCTGTTCTCCATCAGGCTGCAAATCAACCAGATTAAACACCTGCAAGAGCCTGCCTTTTTTTCCAGTGGCTGATGAATGTGCAGGCCCCAGAGAGTCTTCAGCTGTCCCTCAGTGGCACTGCAATGCTTGGAGAGACCCATCCCCTCCCACAGAGAAACACTGCCAAACCCAGCAATTTCTTTTTCATTCCAGAAGCACCAAGGCCAACAGTCCAAGCCAAGTTAGCTCTCCCAGCTGGCAAGAGCCCAGGGGACTTGGGCCTGGCTCTGCCTGAGGGCTTAACCCTTTAAGGCTGCAGCCTTCCTCTCCAGTTAATAAATCCAGCCCCAAGGTATTCCCATGGATATGCCTCTCCCTTCAGTTCACTGCTGTGGCCTTCAGCTTTCCTGGATGCAGGACACAGGAGACCCAGCTCAGTCTTTACCTCTGTATGTCACTTCTCAGCATTCCAGCTAAAATCCAACCTAATGAGTGTAGTATTTGAATCCTCAGCTGGGCTTGGAAGAAGTAACTCCCAGGGTGCTGCATTCAGTCTCCTTTCACATTTGTGTTAAGACGTTCAGCCCAGACACTGGGATGGCAGAGTCACGCTCACTGCAGCACAGAAATGTTTCTTTTTCAGAGAAGTGACTCAACCCTTTTCCTTCCCTCAGCCACCACTTGGTTGCCCGAGTGTACGAGAGCAAAGCAGAGTTCCGGTCGGCTCTGCAGCATGAGAAGGAAGGCTACACCATCTACAAGAATCAGGTGATGAGTGGCCCCACTGTGCACTTGTGAGCTGTCACTGCAGGGCCAGAACTGAGCAGTTCCAGTGCAAACCAGTGCCCAGCCTGGGCCTTGGGGAGGGCCTTTCCTCCAAACAGCTCTGAGCGGATGCCAGGGAGTCCTTGTAGAGCCAGGGCAAAATTGCTGCCCTGTGCAGTAACTGCCCACAGCTATGCCAGGAGTCTCTGCTCAGCTTCCTGCAAATGTATCCATGTTCTACCCGTGGCTGGACAAGCACTTCTGTTGTGGCACAGCCTCACGTTCTGCTGGGGCTTGGAAAAAAATGGTCTCTTCTTCCCATGTTTTGTGCCACTAGTCTTTAAATACCAGCTCCAAACTGGTTTGGTAGTGAGCTCTCAGCTCAGCTGCTGCTCAGTGAAACTCCTGCCCCAGCCCAAGGCTGTCTGAGCATGTCTGTGGCTGCACATGGTGACTCAGCTGAGCTGGCTGAGGGCACAGCCCAGTGTGGGGAATGCTGGAATACTGGTCCAGGTGGGGGGAATGCTGGGATGCTGCTCCTGGAAGAAGAGCCCGGTGTGGGGAATGCTGCTCACCCAGCAAATACGTTCCCACTTGATGAAAATGTGAACTGTTGATAAGAAGGCTCCCAGAGGAACAGTTTTACTGGTTTTTGAATGCCAAGGCAGGTAAAATCCATTTCGCTGAGTTTCTGTAGGGATGCTGAGCTGGCAGCACCTGGGTGTGTTCCCTGGGTTGGGTCCTGCTCTCACTTGTGATGAACCTTTTTTTTTCCCATTTCCCATCAGCTCGGTGAACACCATGAAAAGACCAAAGAGAGCTCTGAGTACTTGAAATACCTGACGCAGCAAGCGGTCGCTCTGCAGCGCACCATGAACGAGATCTACAAGAATGGCTCCAATGCCAACATCATGCCACTGAAGGTAACCTGCAGCTGGGCATCGTGCTGTGCCAGCAGCAAGCTGTGTGCAGCTGCTCCTGAGGGACAGGCACTGTCAGGAGGGGGTAGCGGTTGTCCCTTCCCACGTCAGACCCTTCCCAGGCAGAAGCCCTTGCTGGGGCAGTGGCTCAGACAGAGTGGTGTCATCTGTGTGGATGGAGCACAGCCTTGCAGGCTGGCTGGGGAAGCAGCGGGGGGTGCAGGGACAGCTCCCGGGGTGAGAGCCTGGCACACCTGCACACAACCCTGCCCTGCTGCTGACGCACTGCCAGGCAGCAGGTTGCTCAACCCAGAAATACTTCAGTTTCCTCAGCCTCAAAAATGCTGTCATCTTTTACCAGATGCTTTGTTCCCCTTCCAGGGATGTCGTGGCTGGGGAGGCCGGGCAGGGATTGCAGAGGGGCTGTCTTACCTTACATGGAGCAGCAACGACCAGCCCTCCTGGGCCAAACCCAGCTGCTCCTGCCTGCCTCCACACCTGGCAGAATACCCAGCCTGAGCCATGGGCGCCCTCCCTGCCAGGCTGTACCCCAGCAGATTGGGAAAGAGGGTTCCAGCTGCAGGGAGGACAGAGTGGGACAGTGCTCTGTGTGTGGGTGTTCTTCTCCCTGTGGAGAACTGGCAACAGACCTGAGGAGTTCATGGCAATGCAGGGAGCACAAGGACCTTGAATCACATAAAAGTCCAGGGAATTGTGGCCAGTGAAGAGGCTCAAACCCATAAAAACAGCACTAAAGGGTTTATCCTTGTCAAAATACTTGAAGGAGGGTAGAAAACCCAACACATTTTGGAACTGGCACCTGAAGTCCTGCAGGGTCCTGCAGGGACTGGTGGGAAGCTCTAGATGGTGCTTTCCAGCTTATGGATATACAGAGGTAGATAATGTGAATGATGCCATTTTCTCAACCATTTATAAAGGGATGTGCTTAGCAGTTCAGAGTCCTCTCTAGGTTCTGACTCCTAAAACTTCTTTTCCCTTGCAATGTAGTTCACAGCTCCCAGTATGGCCAGTGTCCTGGAGCAGCTGAACATTATCAATGGAATTCTCTTCATTCCACTAAGGTACAGTGATTCTTCTGGGTTATGCCTTTAGAAATTAAGTCTGTATTGTCTTAGTTTGCAAGAGAGCAGAAACCAGCTCCCCGGATTTGTTTGTTTTAGCCAAGATCCTAATTCAGGCCTTGATTAGTGTCATCAAGACCACTGCAAACAGCAGGACTCTTAAATTATTTTTTTTTTAATTATTATGACTTGTCTTTTATACTCCTAGTTGAAAATTTGATTGGGGTGATGACGTGAGCCAAGACTGTTGTTCTAGGGCTGTAAATAATCATTGGTGGTAAAAATGCAGCATCAGCAGCTGGAGGCTGCCAGGCCATCAGCGAGATGAACCCCCTGCTCTGCCCCAGGAGCAGATCTCTGCCTCTTTGTTCAAACTCAGCCAGCAAACTGGGCCCTGGCGGTGCTCAGGCATGGCTGAGCCGTGGGGGAGGGAGGTGCAAGCCGTGTTCCGCCTTTGAACATGACCTTGTCCTGGTGCTTCACCACTCCCACGGCCAGTCTAATGTCTGCTCCCCTTCCTGCTTTCCCCTTCAGCCAAAAAGACTTGGAGAACCTTAAAGCCGAGGTGCAGCGCCGCCAGCAGCTCCAGGAAAGCATGAAAAGTGGGGAACAGCTGGAAGCAGAGGACAAAGCTGTGGAGGAGAAAGAGGCTGAGCTGAGCATGCCTTCTGCTGCCATCCCCTTAACGCAGAGCTCTGCTTAACGTGTACCTCGCTTTAAAAGAAAAAAGTTTAAACCACCCTTTTCTGAATCTGGCCCAGGGCCTTAGCTGCCCTTGGAGCAGCTCCTCCTTTTTGACAATGTTATTGCACTGGTACAATTAATACACAATGCAAAGAACTAATCTGAGCAATGTAATCTGTCTGCCCAAGCTTGTGTCTGCCACGCGAGGGGAAGTGGCCGGAGGCAGCACAGACCCGTCCTGGCGCGCGGGGCCCTCCTGCCGTGTGTGTGTCCGTGTCGTGTGTGTGCGCAGCAGTTATTTCTACTTTGTACATATGAATTCCAAATGAACTGTCGGGAGGAATGTAACATTTCTCAGGTCATTTTTATGTTGACTAAGGACACTGCTTTGCTAAACCAGTAAAGAACCAGCCCCATCACTGCTCCGCGTTCTTGTAAAACGTGGATTCCAAGCCAAAAGATTGATTTCCCCCCAGTCACTATTCAAGATTGGGCTAAGAACAGCCATATTTGTGTCGCTGAGATGACTGAAGCCTGTGACATGTGGAAGTGGGGGATGTACAGCATTTTCTACATCAGGATATAGCCATGGGATTCCTTTAATCATTTTTTTCTATGTTTGGTTGGCAGTTTGGCAATTCAGTGGGGTTTTGTAACATTCACATTCTAATTTTCAAGGTAAAGATATAGATAGATATATATATATACAGATATATATATATATAGATATATATATGATATTCACCTTTCCACCTCTGCCTCTGCTTGCAGCTGAGTAACTTGGGATACTGTATCCAAAGAGTGAGGGCTTGATCTTTAAAAAAAGCGCACAAACTTCCATTGCAGTGGAAACCCCAGTGCCTCGGAGAGGTGGGAATGCAGCAAATGAGCACTGAGCTAGGGGCGTGAGGAGGGAATCACAGCCCTGTTTAAGGGTGGGGGAGAGGGGAGGAAAATTCAGAAAGAGAGACCTGGTGTCATTTGCAACAGCAGCTGTTGACATAGAGCTGAGGGCCCTGAACCTGACGGAATCACAACCAGAAAGCACCAGGTTTTGGGGAAGGGGTTTAAATAAAAACTGAAGTTCCCCCAGCACTGAAACCTCTGGCAAATACCTTTGTCTCCAGCATTTTTGCACACTGGTTTTGGGACTGGCACTGGGAGCTGCCATTGCTGGCAATGGATGGGTACTGAATGGCAAGTGTCACTCAAGAAATCCTCCTGCCCCCTCCCCTCCCACGCACATCCTGTGGGGTTGTCACTGTCCTCAAGCAGGTAAGATGTGGCTGCTGCAGGCCCTGGGATGCCGACAGAGTTGAATGTCCTGTTTTCCAAGCAGATCAAGCTGTAGAGGAACGGTGGGCTGGCTGCAGCCCGTCCCTCCCTCGCTCGCTCCCTCGCGTTGTCTGTCCTGGATCGTGCCCCGTGCTAATCCGCGCTGCTTCTTTTACTGACCCGTGGAGCCAAGTGCTGTCCCTGTGCTCTGTACCCTCGGTCTCCTGTCTGACCCTACAGGTATTTGTAACTCGGGGCTGGGCGGGGGGAAGGAGAGAGCAGCCTCTGGGGTGCTGGAGGCAACAAAGCAGAGTCTTCACTGCAAATGAACTTGCTCCTATTAGAAAAATACTGAATTTCCTGGAAAGCAATCAATAAATGACTACAGTGCATCTTTCCTACAAGATTTTTCTTTTACTAGTGTCTTACAGTCCATTAAAAGCTTTTTAAACTCTTGCAGGTATTTTTTTGGTTTCTTTACTGTTTGGTGCAAAGTGTTGGTACCAGCACTGGAGCCACCACTCTTGTTCCTTTGAGCCGGAGTGAGGGGAGAAAACCAGACCAGCTGACAGCACTGATGGGCCCTGGGACCCAGCTGGGCTGGAGGCAGGCAGGTACTCAACCCGTCCACTGAAAAATGTTCCAGTGCCCATCAGTGCTGTATTGGGACTGGAAACACTTACAGAGCTGCTGTCAGCACAGCACTTGCTGCATGAGCAACAACTCACCGAGCTAAGGTGGGAAATTAAATTTTACTGCCCATACTGTTCTTGGCAACTCACACCTGAACCTGCCTTGTGCTCCCTGCGAGAAACTCACTGCTTGTGGACATACGAGCCTTTCCTTTCAACCCTCACCCCAAAAACCACCTCTGTGCCACCCTGCCACCCCATCTGGGATAGCCCATGCACGCATTGGCTCTAGCAGAGCCCAGACTCAGGTTTTTTCCCAAATGCAAGTGGGTCTCCTCCAAATGTCCATCCCGTGTCTGTTCCCA
Organism: Promerops cafer; assembly: GCA_013398275.1. NCBI lineage: Eukaryota > Metazoa > Chordata > Aves > Passeriformes > Nectariniidae > Promerops > Promerops cafer. The sequence continues at coordinate 32,684 of VZSE01008995.1, forward strand.
CTGCAAAGTACCACCCTACCAGCTGCTTCCACAGACCTCAGCTGGCGGGAGTGCCCTTTCATTCTCTCCCCACATCAAGCTCACGAGCACATCTGTGCTCTTCCATTATGGAGATGTGCCCATTCCAGTTCTGGCCACTGACCCATCTCTAAACAGTACTTGAGGCAATTAGGGCCAAATCACAGGGAAGAATTAAACGAAAGCACACATAGGCACAAGACCCTAATAGCAGAACTGATGCTGCCAGGAGCACCCAGTCCCTTCTTTCCAAGTACCCAGCTCCCCCGTGCTGCCTCAAAGCCGAGAGCCATTACTGCGAGGATCCGCGGCCACGCTCAGCCACCGCCCTCAGCTCCAACACCGAGCGAGGAGCGGGGAAAGGCAGCTCCTGGCAGGGCTGCGGGACAGAGACAGGGTCAAGATAAGGGAAAATCCAACCAATCCCAACCCAACCAGGGCTGGCCTGTGCCAGGCGCAGGAACAAGGCTCTCCTGCCCACCTGTGAGACCAGCTTAGCCCCCCAGAGCATTTCCTGCAGCACCTCACTGCACCCGATCAACCAACAAAACCTCTCACTACTCCAGCTGCCATGAACCAGCTCAAAACCACTTCCTGCAGCCTCAGGTGAGCACAAGTTAAATTAAAATCAGAGCAAGGCAAAGCAGGTGGGAGCAAAATCTGAGGGTGAAACACCAATAGCTTTTTTCAAAATAGTTTTAATTCTTGCATCCAAGGAAACAAAACCACATCTAGTTTTATATGCATTTAATAGTTTACCAATTGGTACAATAAGATTTTTTTAATATGCAGAAAACATGAATAAATTTTGTTTTACACAGTCTGAGAGCAACAAATCTTACTGTAAAACACAGAGCAGTATTATATACATTCCTTTACCCATTTTGTTTTAATTGTGTCAATAGCTTCAGTTAACTCCTACAGCCTGGGAACTGTTCTCTCCAACTGCAACCTCTAACAGCGCTCAAACAAACATCTGACATTTGCCTTCACGTCAATGTCGGGATCGACTCTAAAGCGTGAGGATTTTGCTAACTTCTCTTCAGAATGAACTCGGGGAAGCCTGAGGGACAGGCAGGACAGGAAAGCAGCTACTTACATGACACAGTGGAAAGATAAAAAGGCCAGTTAACGCCAGTTGTGACTTGCAAATCCAACGCGACCCCCCCGCTCCCCCCCGTCCATCCCACCCCTCTATGCACGTGCTCTTGCTACAGGACTCTCGGTATTGATTTAATACACGGACGTTATATACAGCTGGACACAACAGCTCACTCCAAGGGCGCTTTTCCTTCACTCAACTCAGCATTTGCAATACTCAAATCATTAAAGGATTACCAAGCCACCACTGTCTACGAAAACGAAGTATTTTTCCTTCAAACAGCTCTCAGGGGAGTCAGGAGCTGTCTAAGAGTGATTTCTCAGGCAGTTCACATGGACAGGAAGAGGCAGAGGAGAGGCAGGGACCCCATGCCCACAGTCCCCACTCACTACCAACCAGGGGTTGTTTTCCTTTCCTCAGTGCCCCGGGCACACATTGGTCACACCACACACAAAAGCAAGATGAGTTTGTTTCACCTTCTAAAGTGCAAGATGGTATACAACATCAAGTTCCAGCTTCTATCTAAACCACAAAAAATGCTGCACTTTCTGGCCTGTGTGGCATGGCCCAGGCTAGGCTAAGCCCAGGAATCTGCAGTGGCTCTGGTGACAGGCCAGAGCTGGGTCCTGGCACATGCTGCCAGGTTTAGTCAAGACGTGCCAAAGCACCAGTGAAACTCTCGCCCCTTTCCAATGCATTTAGTTCATTATTGACCCAGTAACCTCACCACTGGAGTTCTGATCACAGCAAAGGCACAGCACAAGCTGACAGTAACAGTGGGGACAGTTCCACAGCATGTCCCAGAGTGTCCCCCTCACTCCCACGCCTGTGGTGTGGCTCCCTTCCAACCAGGGCTTCAGCTTTGGTCCGGTCAGGACCATCCCTGAGATCATTCCCTGCTGCCCCAGAAGGCTCACTCTGCACAGCAGCAGTGTTGAGTCTCACACAGCAGTGACACTGCTGCCAGCACTGGGGCCGGGCGTCCTGGTAAATGCTTCTTTGCTACAGGGAAAAAATGCAGTAGACAACTTCCACATCACAGGTACCTTTAATTTCTCATTCAGGTTTGAGTTATGTACATGAGGGTGGTTTACTTTAGACTTAAATAAAGTTTCTAGGTCCTACCAGGAATTAAACAGATGTTATTACTTTACAGTTGCAGATGTATGGAGGGATTTAAGATGCACTACTTGTGTATCTGGAATTCTCCAATAGGACAAAAAGCAGCAAATTTTTCCAGTCCAAGCAGCTAATGAACAAAACAGACTTTATTCGTGCATGCTTATGCAGCAACACACACTGAGAATGACAGAAACCACTGGATTTAAGAGATTAGCCTGGATCTTAAACTGGCTCTGAAAACCCCCACATCAGAACCCCACTTTCTCCACCACTTCCCAGAGGATCCCACACCCCAATCCAGCTCGTCCCACAGAACAACGGGTCCTTCTGGGCTGACTGTGGAAGTTTCCCCCTCACCAGTGCAGTGTGTTCACCCTCCAGCCCACCCTGTGCTGGTCAGGGACTCTCAGCTTTAAAAGGGCCATTTTAAAAGCCACGGATTAAACCAAAGGACTAAAATAAAGCACAAATTCACCTGTTAAAACATCAGCCTGGTACTTCATTGTACTGTCAATTTTAAAGTTGATTTTTAAAAACACCTGGTTAGTTTGGTAAGTATTGTAATTCTTGGTTATCTACAACGGAATCTGTCACAAAAATGCTGATTAAAATATTAATTTATAATATTTTCATTCATTTCAGATCAAAATATGTAACTTTAGGGATATGCAAACTAAAAATTGTGTACACCGACCAACATAAATACTAATAACTGAGCTGGGCTGGTTTTGCTGATAGGATTTGGGTTTGGTTTTAATGTTTATCATCATTCCCACAGATGGGCGGGGCCTTTGTTCATGGCATCTTTCTTTTAGAAGCCTGCATGGATCTGACCTGCCATTGTCAACTGATTTTCAAGATACTTAGTGCTTCCCTCAAAGCATTTCAATGCTGCAGCCCAAAGTTCTTCTCCACTTGCAAACCCCAGGACGTTTTTATTGGAGCCACATTGCCAAGGTGAGGATCACCTCATTGTCCAAGGAGGCACTAAGGAAACCAAAAAACTTTTGTATACCCCAATTTCCTGCCAGTGAATGAGGGAAGTGTCCTTTGATCCTGCTGTGTAAATAGGAATTGCACATCTCTAACAAACATGGAAAGCAAACAGCAAGTTGGACCATGGCAGTCATTTGGGAGAGGAAGCTCTACTGGAAACTGGATCACTAAACTCTAGTGGGATGGACAACTCCTCCTGGAAGTTCGTCTAGCATTAAAAAAAACAAACAAAAAACCATTTAAACTTAGTTTAACAGCACAGCTTAACCATTGAATGACCAAATAAAAAATAAATACATTTATCACATCAGCTGCGACTAAGATTTGTTGTCTTATTTCAGGTTTACAGTCAGTTCTATAAATATACCAACCCTTGCGTGATAGGAGGCCAAAACAAGTGTTTTCTGTTGATTTGGCAAATGTTTCATGACAAATATTCCAGAGTTTAATTAATTTCCATTAATTACATATAAGGTTCAGAAGATTCTGAATTGCAGCCTTATTATCTAGTATTCTTAGAGAAGATTTATTAAGCACACTTAAGTGATGTTACATAGATACACATTTCTGAAAGAGCCCTACAAAACTTTTCCCAAATGAGGTCACCAATTCAGGCACCAACAGACAGCAGAAAGAAAAACAGGTATAATTATCCGACATAACGACACTGTCAACTATTCAGTTAAGTGCCCTATTCCAACCATCCCACTTCTGCCTTCTCAGGTCTGATGTGACCAATGCCAGCCCATGTTCTTAAACCTATGGTACTTCTAGACAACGTATGTAAATTTACAGTATACAATTTGGATTCACCATGCATGAATACTTTGTGTGTAACATTTAATAAGCTCAATCTACATCCAGAATAATTTACATGAAAGGACAATATTTATTTAAACAGAGCTCAATGGGTAACCATGGTATCTGAGTGCATCCAGAGGAAAAGGGGTCACTGTGAACTCCATCAGCGGCACTCCCACACTTTTACTGTTTGATCTACACTCCCAGTCACCACGTACGGGGCTGTCTTGTGGAAATCTGCCAGGAGACAAAAGCTCACATTACCAACGAACCCAGAACTTCAGCATTTCCTACTCTCACTGAATGCCACTGCTTTTTCAAAACAATTCTACCAGCTCAAAGGCTAAATTCCAAAGCTCCTGGCTGTACTTTTGTAGCCAAATTCCCTCATGCTGTTACCAAGATCTGGTAAGACAAACCAGCAATGTCCAAGAATTCAAAGTAACTCTCTTCCGAATGCTGTGCACACCCTTCTTTTCCTTTTGCTGGGCAAGCACTGACACTAGAGCCCTCCCCAGGGACCTGCAGACTCTGGTGACAGGTTCCAGAATGCCCTGTCAGTTAACATCCTTATCCATGTGCAACACTGGCAGCAGAAGTGGAAAAATCCAGCACACTCCAACTCCACAACTCACATGGGTGAGGGATTTGACTAGAAATTGGAGTTAATTTCTAGTTCATTTCTTCTACACAGAGAGCACAAGGCACCACTATGGCCCCGAGGTGAATGCCAGCCTGGTGCTCAGCTGCAGGCAGTGGGGAAGCAGCAGCTCTGGCATGGGGAGCAATACGTACCCAAAGAGGTAACAAAGTGTTCGTGCGCGTTGAGGGTTTTCATGCATCGCTTGTTCTTGAAGTCCCAGACACGGAGAGTCTTGTCATCAGCACAGCTCAAAATAAACTTTCCCCCAGAATGGAACAGGACGCCACGTACCCAGTTATCATGGCCCACCTTGTGCACAAGGAGAGATCAGTGAGCAGGCTGAGAGCTGAGCATCCCACACCTCACACTATGGCACAGAGGGACCCCTGCCTGGCCTCACAAGGACAGCACTGAGCTCCTGAAACCTCTCAGAACTCACGGCTTATCTCCAGTTTCTATTATTACACCTCTATCAGTTCTCCCAACAATGCAAGTTCCTGTACTTGAAGGCAAACAAACAGCAGTCCTCATGTGATCTGCACCAATTCTGCTCTCCACCCCCAGCACCACCACCCAGGCCAGCCAAAATCCGAGCTGGGAACAGCAGGCTATGGCCCCCGGGAAGTCCCACACATGGCAACAACAAAGTATTTCACAGAAGACAAAATTCAGATTGTTACCGGCATTTCTGTAAACAAACCATGCTACTCATCACAGAACCTAGGCCACAGTACTGCATCCACACCATGGTTTTGGAGATTGTCAGTATTTCTTAGCAACAACAAGATCTGAACCATAGAATTCATTGAAACTGTATTTCCAGCATTTGCATTATTATAACTCTGTCTTCTCTTGAAAACATGACATGCAAGATAATACATTTCCTTAAAACTGGTTGTACGTATGCAGCTATGACTGCCAGAAAAAAGACCAATAGACTTACAAGTGTCATAAGGCACATGCCAGTGCTAATGTCCCACATCTTAATGGTCTTGTCTCTGGATCCAGACAGCAGAAAAGGCCCAGGCTTGCCACTCTTCTTAGTCTACAGAAAATTATGGTTTAAGTTATGGTATACATAGGATGGAAGCGGGAAGAGGAGGAATGAAGCAGATCCCTTCCCAGTGATATTGCTTAGTACCAAATTCAGATCATACTGGTACTAATGCTAGAATTACACAATCTGTTAAAAGAAATGATTGCTTGTCCTGCTGATTCCATAAGCTAAGTAAGGCTTTGAATACACACTTGCATACTGCAAGACATCCTCTGTTAACAGCAGACACAGCTCAAGTGCCACGTCTCGGGACAAATGAGGATGCAGCTCACACATACCTTTGTGTTCACATTCTTCATAAAATGCAATGAAGCAGGATTAGGAATTTCTGAAAACTTCCTACTGTGAAGTGATTTCTGCGTGTGTCCATGCACGGTGTGACCACTGGCCGAGCTCTCACCTGCCTCAGGTGGGCAAGGGAAGGTGCTCCCCTGTGGGCTGCGCCCGATCCCACCAGCAGGGGGCAGGGGAGGCACCACTGCAGAGCCCGCACGGCCACAGGAAGGACACACGGACTTTTGTTTTACTTACTTACAAAGCTCTCTTAGCGATTCAAGTAAAATTTGACTGAAATAACCTGTAAAAGCCACCACTAGACAAGTCCCTGTGTTCAGTGTGGCTACTTTTCCCCTGGGGTGTCCATGGCCTTTGGAGGCAGAGGGTAAAACAGCAATGCCGGGTGGGGGGATTGGACTAGAAATTGGGAGTTTACTTCCTTTCTTCTACACTTTAACATCCTTAGAACGAAATTTCTTCTGGCCTTTAGCAAGCCTTTCTTGAGGCTCACTAAAAGAGGTATCTGTGATCACACAAGCTAGGATTCATTTTAGTTAAGGAATGCTTTCTCCCATCAGCAGCTGTACAGTAAAACACAGCAATCGGTGCTTGACTCCAGCACAGTGCACACTGCACCCAAGGCAGCTTCATTCTGCATTCCTGACTGGCTCCTTCCCCCCTCTACCTTCCAATTGCTAAGCATCCTTATAATCTTCACATTCTGCCAGAGAAGCTGCTTTACAAATTTCTTTGCTGCAATACAAGACAGCGGTCCCACTGCCACCCCTCCCTGAGCAGAGCATCTCTCCGAAATTCACTTTCACTAGTGCAAAGACAGTTCCTGAACACAAAAGCTGGGTCCTGAGAAGCCGAGATGGGGCTTGGCTGCACACCAAGATACTCTGACAAAAGTACTCATACACCTGCTGTACCTGCCAAGCTCTTTGAGCTCAAAGCTAAGTGACTGTCAGCGCTACACAGAGCGCGGACAAAGATCTCCCTGTGCGTGCTCGTCTAACAGCCCGGGAACGTTACCTCTGATCCTGTAGCTTCTGATATGGTGGAGTAGGAGCTCTCGGGAGCCCAGGAAATGCACTCTACCACATGCTCATGCTCTCGGAGCTCAGCTTTGCATTCCTTTGTCGCTACCACCCACACGCGCACCGTCTGGTCGTTGGAGCAGCTGGCAATCAAGGTGCCGTCCTGGTTGGGCCGCACCATGCGCACCCATTCTCTGTGCCCCGTGAAAGTCTTCACACAGTAACTGTGCAAAAAAACACAGCATCACTCAACCACCGGCACAGTAACACACTGCACGTGCCTTGGAAATTTGAGGACACAACCTACTCTCAGCGGTTAAGATAAAATATTTCAGCGCACACATGTTCATCCTGCAAGGTGATGGAGCACACCGTAACCAGTTTGTGGAAAGGACGCTGACGTGAGAAAGCAGTGACAGCTAAGAGCTAGCAAAAACTTATTACGGCAAAAAGCAGGAAACTTGGGGGAAAATGAAGGGGGACATGACTACTTGCTTTAAACAGGTATTTTAAGAACAAATAGAGATTTGTAAGTCATTTAGGTATTAGAGACAACTGATAAATGAAACAAACAAGACAAAAAAATCAGGAGACACCTTGATCTGTGTCAAGAAAGGTAACAGATACTCCCTTTAAACTAATCGTTAACCAGTGAATTTATTTTCCTAATTGGTCATGAGCTAGAGATCTACCCTCATAGCTTCCAGAAAGACAAAACCAGTTAGCTTTAATTAATAGGTATTAACATCTAAACCCCTCTACCTAATGATTGAGGCAGAATCCTTCGGTGAATTACTCTAAACGGCACATCATTATTTCTCCATTCAAATAGTGCCTGCTGACACTCAGATTCCTGTGTCCCATTTCTACACACAGTGGTTTCTCCTCGCTTTTGTTCTGGTGCTGTTTGCTCACAAGTGCACTTACCCTGTCTGGACTTCCCACATTTTGATAGTTTTATCCCTTGAGGCAGAAACTATATGATCTCCGTTGGGCATGATGGCTACCGAAGAAACGTTATGATCATGACCTAAAAACAAAATAAAACCTTTATTAAGTGGCACCAGCAGAGTTTTCACAGAGCACACAGGACTTGCCTTTTTTTTTATCTTGGTCAAGTAGCTACAGCAGCAGAGTGTGTTTTATGGAATAATCTTTACATGTAAACTTGAGGTTTTATAAAATAATCGTCCATATTTTTAGAACCCACACAGTCCAGACACTGAGCATCCTTAAAGATGCTTTCTGTTTACTTGCATATGCCTATGGGTGGGTTTTATTTTTTTAAGTCTCAAACATTCTCTGTTTCTACTCACCACTTCTAAAAGATGATCCTAATAGCAAGGAAAAAAGCTTACAAAAGACTATAAAAAACATTTGCTGTCAATATTAGAATCTTATAGCCGTGGTGGTTGTACTTTCTCATTTTTCCTATGGCTTTCAAACCCAGTGCAAAGGGAACGTTCCTGCGTGATCAAACACACGCAGCCAAACCCCCCATGGAGCAGCCACAACTCCTCTGGCACTGACTCCTCCCTTCCTGTAGCCCTGCATCAGGAACACAGAGGGCTGAAGGAAGGAATCTTTCACTGATTTGAAGGCAGTTTTATTGCCTAGCAAGCATTTAATATTTAAAGCTGAAATCCCTCTAACTGGCATTTTATTTCAGTATCATTATGGGATGCTTCCCACACAATCATGCATAGTAGATTTAAGATGCTATTTCATTCCATAAACACTGCATGTATTCCCTATTTACAGAGCACTCAAAGCATCAAATTATAACCTTTTGGAAAATACCCTGGTCTATAACCCCTTTCCACATCAGTAGTTTTCCTGGATTTAAAAAAAAAAAAAAAAATCTCTTCACTTTACAGACTGCTAAATCAATCCCTTTATACCTTACCATGCATAGTTCTGATGCACTCAAAGCCCTGGAAATCCCATAGCTTAATGGTCATATCAGCAGAACAGGAGGCCAAGAGTTTGCCAGTGTGGTCAAAGGAAATATCTTGCACAGAGTCTGTGTGCCCCTTCAGGGTTCGCTCAAAGTCTCCCGTCTCATAATCCCACACCTGACAAGGGAACAGACAACCTGTTAGCAGCAGCCCATTACTCTTTGCATTCTCCAGCCTCACATTTGCACTCTGCAGGCCAGTCTGGCACCTTGTTCAATAATTAATCAAGCAACAAACAGACAGCCCTAAAAAAGCTTAACAGCAGAGAAAAATAAATTTCTTTTTATGTGATTTTGTTACAAATAAATTAACTGAATTCATGCATTTTGAAAACTGCTTTTCAGCTAACTTTAAGCATTATAAACCCAGCAGGAGAACAAGTTTCACTGTACTGATGTCACCTATTCCACAGCCAGCTGTCTGGAGCACACACATACCTTTATTGTGGCATCCTCTGAAGCAGAGACCATAACACTGAAAACTGGATGGAAAATTACTCGAGTGACAGGACTCCTGTGCCCACTCAACGCATACTTCTCTGGAGGACGAGGAATCCACTCCTTAGGGTCTCGTTTCTGACCAAGAGGTCCACCTGATGTAAATTCTTCCTTAGCTTCATTCAGCTTCGATTCTAATTCCATTACCTAAGTGTATGAATTTTAAAGAGACCTTTCATTTCCAGTTTTATACAAGATCTAATTCACATTCTTGCATTAGTATTCCAAATGACAACTCCCAGTAAAGCAAAGATTGCATGACCAAAACTGATTACCAATACTCAGTAGCACTGGTTTTAAAAATCAAACCTAAATTAATCATTTATAGTTTATTCTTTAATAATTTATAGTTAATTCTTAATAATTTAATCATTAATAATTTCTTCTTTTCAAATTCCCAAATATTTTCACAGGGAAAAAAAAGTTCTACAAAAACCCCTTTACTCACACACTGTGCAAATACATCTGAATTACTGTTGCGCCAAACTACCAAAGAAGGTTGGTGCTAACAAAAAGGAATGCTACTGCTGCAGGAATTCTGTGTCCTGTTGGAGCTAGCACACACATTAACCAACAACAGAAACACTGGAGGGCTAATAAACCCTCGCTGGATTAACCTGCACAAGGGATAGGACTTCATTGTTAACACACTGATTTTAGGGGTTTTTTGCTTTTAACACACTCTTGAAGCATTGAAGCATGACTAGAAAGAGTTTTGTACTTTCCACTTGCAGCACAATCCCCCCCTGGAATGCACTGGAGCTAATGGCTCCGCTCCTCTAGGGCCATGGCCAAAGACAGCAGGCAGCGCTGATTCCTCCTCCGTTCTGGCCCAGCCTGACCCTCTGCCACAGCGATTCCATCTCCCTACTCACCAACTGCCTCAGGGCACCTCTTGCCTCTCCAGCTTCAGGACTGCACATGCCTGTTCAGTGCTCAATGCCTTCTGTGTTAACTTTTTATATGGGTACATCCAGCAGATCTCTACTTACCTTCTTTTGTAATCTTATAACAGATGTCCATTTTTTTTCCAGAAGTCCAGCATACTTCTTATCTAACTCTTCATTCTGAGAAGAAGCATTTAAAGAAAGGAAGAAAAGCAACACAGAAAAACAAATATTAGAGACGCAGAAGTCACTAAATGCTGCGCTTTCTTTCCGTTACAAAACTACAGTCTCATGCTACAATAATCCTAAATGAGATGAAGATAACAGACATCAGAAAATAACCATGCCAAGGCTTACTCCACAGAAGATAAAAGCTCTGAGGACTGGCTACCTTGGTCAGAGACAGATGTTAATCTACTACTATAGGGGGGCACTTGTAAAAGCTGGAGTTATCTGCATGAATAATCCATACAAAAATTAAATCTCTCTTTGTAGAGCTACACATCAATCCTTCCAATTTACTCAAATAATTTCAGCCTTTACCTTTTTTTTCCATTTTAGTATAGCCCACTCCAATTCAGATTTTCTTCCACAAAAGTCGTAAAACTTTTAGCAACTGCATTTTCTCTTTCCCTCAGGACCATCTAACCTATTTAGATTGCTTTCCTAAGCTTTGGGAAGAGGAGACTAAATTAGGTTGATAGGTAAGGCAGATAGGGAAATGATATTAGGATTTTCAGTTATAAGTATGGTATTTCAATTTGTCATTTCTACTTATTTATTCAATACTAGTAGCAAATTGGAGAAATTAAGTCAAACTTCAAGCATTTTGGAAAAAGAACAATGCAAGATATGCAAGAAAGAAAAGGCAAGGATTTATCCAGCACACAGAAGTTTACTACTCAATCCAGCTGTAGCCATATGAAATGCACACCTCCTATGCTAATAGGTGGCAGTTAAAAATTATACCAGATCATCTGTGACAAAGGCAAATCAACAGAATGAAGTTGCAAGAAATGACTGGTCTGAGTCATTGGCATCTGTACAGTCTAAGCAAACAGAGCTGCTTACCAGAGCTGGTCACACAATCACAGAATGGTTTGGGTTGGAAGGGACCTTGAATCTCATTTTGTTCCACCCCCTTGCCAGGGGGGAAGCACCTTCCACTAGACCAGGCTGCTCCAAGCCCCGTCCAACCTGGCCTTATTGGATGATGAACTTCTATGAACTGTTTCAGCCTGCCCTCCTACCACATGGTTACCCAAGAGGTGGGCAACAGACACACAATGACTTAACTCCTGACCCAACTCAAATCTCAAAAGAATCTTCCAACACTGGCTCTGTATGATGAAGCAGAAGACAAAAGTAATCCAGTTTTGTCTTCCTGTTTCTCAAAGATTCCCAGTGAAGTCAGTCTCCAAAGTTGCACAGTCTCAGACCATTTCAAATCTGGTTATAAAACCATTTGCTCAGAAATGGTCAACTCACCCAAAGATTATTTTTCCCTTTTCTGGCAAGGCAATAAGCTGTGTGAGTTCATCACTTCCAGTTCTGAAACTGTCTGAGCTAACAGGTAGGTAACAGACACAGAGGTTCAGAACAGATGCAAATGCCATAAAACTGACAGACTTCTAAATTAAAATACAGATGAAGAGTCTTGTTTGAACTCACCACATCTAATTCAGCTTCCTTTTTAAAAACCGAATATGCCTCCTCGTAGCCATTGGAACGGAGGTAATCTGCTATTGCTCGATTTCTACAAAACAACATTTTAAATACAATTTAAGGACTCAGAGAAAGGTTGTCATCACAACATAGAGCATTCTGATCAGATTCTTGTCTACATTCCAAAGTAAAATAGCAATAAATTTCCAGAATTTACTCAAGATATAGGTAGAATTCACACATTGCAGCTTATATTGCAATGTGCTTACAGCAAATTGAAGAATCCATTTTTTTATGCCATCAGTAACTTTGAAATTATATTTTCATCATTTCCCAGTTCTAGTTTCAAATACCAGCAGTTCTACCAGGACTAAAGAGAAGACAGAGCCAAACCACAATACACAGTACTTAAAGGGCATGTGAACAGAGACACTCTAAAATCTATTTGGAAACAAATGCTAATAACTGAAGTTTAATGAAAATGCAACACAAATTTAAAAACAATGATCCCTTACAGTTCATCTCGTTGCCTTTGTGACAGCACCATCGTGGCTGAGATGTCAGGTTAACGTGATCGAGCAGTGGCTTCTCCTCAAGAGCTAAAGTCTTGGGAACCCAGGATCCACAATTCAGTCTGCCACAGTGGCTTAAATCACAAGTATTTCCCCAGATGTGAAATCCAATAGGAAATCCAGAGGCATTCAACACAGAAGATTCAATCCATCTACAAGGAGGAGAAAGAAACATCATTTGTTTTCTTGAAACAAGCATTCCTCAGGCAGCTTTCTTAAGATTTATCCAAACAGCATCTTCAAAGAGTCTGGCTCTACCCCAGCATGGGGACCTTGCAGCTACAGTGCTACACAACTGCAGCACACAAATGACTTTTCCCACTCCAGCACCACCACCTAAGGTAGTCCTGAAGAACCTTTGACTAAGAGACAATACTTATTGTCTTTGCAGTCATGTGTTAATGTAGTTTACCTAGAGTTAATATTTCATCTCGTCCACATTTAGGGCACGGCAAATTTTTAATCAGTCCTCCAATCTTATCAGAGTGGCACCATTACCACAGGAAGAGCTGCCGCAGGCCCACGACTGCAGCCGGGCTCAGGCAGTGGAGTGATCACAACACCTCCGGCAGCACCAGCCAATTTTCGGGATATGGCTGAAATCCGACACGCTCGCGATAGCTCAAGTCAGTGGAGCTGTGCCTTTCCAAAACACGAAGTCGTTAGTATCCTTTGATTCAGAGAGATGAACTGCAGCATTCTCAGTGCATAACCTACTTCAACTGGGCAGCTTTAACCTCTGCCACAGTAACGTCACGAAACCCGCGCTGGCAGCGCCGCCTTTGCTTTCTGCACTGCAGGGACCTTGTGAGCACCGTGACCATGGAAGTGCTGAAATGGCACTTCTTGCACACCTGGCAGGTTCTGTACAGAACTCATCATTCACTCAGGCTGCTCAGCAAGTCTGACCGACCAACCGGCCTTCAGCACCGAGATAAACTGAGGCAACACACAGAGGCTCAGAGACAGCAGGTGTGTTTGTAAACTTTCTACCGACTGCTTGAGGACTGCATGCTCCTGCTGCCTCACCTCTGCCCCTCTCTAGACACACAGGTTCACTGACTTCAGTATCACAGCTGAGTAACAATTTCAGTAAGGAGCCTCCTTTAAACAATAGCCTGCTAAAGAAAACATAAGGAAAATACTAAGCTTGTATCATTAATGGCTACTTATTCATCACAGGAGATCGGAGGCTTCTTTCTAAACCTATCTAGGCCCTGCTGTCTGCTTCAAAATGAGCTAAAGCTGCAAGTTTCTTGTTTCCACCCTGCTGGTGGATCTTCCACGTTAAATGCTGCACACCATAATACTGCCCTGCAAGCCAGTTATGACAGAACACTCTGAACAGACAATGCCTCATTTAATTAGTCTAACTTCTTCCCCAATAGCTATTTCAGAAACAATTCAGCTGAAAACTAACAGCACAAACTGCATCCTTCCAGAGAACAGAAGCAAGCATTTCACTTCCTCTGGTCCCATACCTAATTCATGCCAGGTAAAGAGACAACTGGGTTTCAAGAGATGTCCGGTGCTCAGTACAGAGCACAGTACTAGGTGCAAATTAACAGAAATTGAGTTAACATCAAAAATAAGGTCCTGCAGTGCAGAGAGGCGCCCTGCAGAGGGCGCGCCGCGGGACACCCGGTGCTGAACCGGGCTTGGGCACGGCAGGGGCAGCGGAACGGGACCGGGCACTTCCGAGCACACGGCAGCGCTGCCGGGAGCGCCCAGCAGCACTACGCAAACACATAAACGTCCAAAATCTGCCTCCAGGACTGCCAGGGGAAAAGCCTGAAGGTGGGTTCCTTCCCACTACGCAGTGAATGCCTAGCAAATCCAGTGCCAGCATACTGACTCCAGTAAAAACTCCAATATCTCATCTATTTTGTTGTGGCATCTGGGAGGTGCAATTATAGCACTTGTCTAAAAATAACAGCAACTGTGTTTGTAAGGCCATCTTTCGCATGTCACCTACTTAGAAATGCATTTTCCCCATCAAATATAAAGTAACCCCAAACTTCTCCATATCCCATATCCACTTCCCAGCACCTGGGCTGCTCCACAATCTAACTCTGAATTGTTAGTGAGAAACAGATCCTAGTACTAGATAAATTTAAACAGCTACATGGCAAAGCAGCTACTCCTGCTATTAGCAAATTACAGCTGAGCAAAAGCCACCAACCAACTGATCTACAGCATCTTGTTCCTCCAGAAAGGGTCTGTTCCAAGCACTCTGCTCAGCATTCCTGACTTTTAACCACAAAGCCACCTGAATAGAAGGTGAAGTATTTTTAGGACTGCCTCCTTCATAGACAACAACAGAAAAAACAAAACAAAAACAAACAAAGTCCACCACAAACAAACAAACAAAAAACCAAAACAAACAAAAAAACCCACTCAAGCAAAAGTGTCCAAACCCAAAAAGCCCAAAAGGACCACCATTAATTACACACCTGTGCCACTATATGCAGTACCTTTTTTTCAGCTGGAGCAGACTGTGACATACAGGCTTCAGCAAAGCAAGACTAACCAGTCCTCCTCCTTCACCCATCAGCCACCACCGTGTTACCCTCCAACAGCTCAGCCACTAGAGGCAGCTGGGGCTCTGGAGGAACCCTGGGAACAAAAACAACCCACAAAGAACCACCACCTGTTCATTACATCTTGCCTGAAACTGGTCACTTTGTATCAGCATCTTACTGAAGTGACAAGACAGAGTTAGATCATCCTCTGAAACAAAAGGTGTCTTTGCATGAGACTTTTACTTTGTCTACTATTAAATACAGGAAAAAGCACACTGACCTTAGCCACCCACAGAGTAACAGCTACTAATTAAGTGTGAACCAGGATGTGCCTTTTATTAATGCCTACTTACACTCCTCCAAGTTGTAGTTTCTAACTTAAAACCTATCTGATTCCCTACCAATAGTGTGCATAAACAAAAGCACCAAGTGGCAAGCCTCCATGTAAGGACAGTAACAGAGGGCTACAGGTGTTCTCAGCAAGATCAGGTGTCTCTGTAAGCCTTTTAAAATCGGGAGCTGGCAGAACGCCTGTCACTGGCACAGGTAGGACACATGCAATGGGCACCTCTCACTCCTCCTGGCAGCACAGGACCTGTACGGTTTTCTAGAACAACACAAACCACTCCTTACCTATACAAAACACACTCCTCAGCTCCACTAACAGCGGCAAATCCTCAGCAGGCAACTGCACCTCATCCCAACTGCCCACCGTTCCACTCAGCTAGAGATCAGCTTTTATACTTAGGACTGGCAGAAACATCAGAGCAGTAAGGACAGCAGACCTACTTCAATCCTTCGGTGCTGCAGGACGAGACAGTGGCGGAATAAAGCATAATCTTTAAAAATAAATTAATTTTAAAAGAGACAACCAAGAATCATCACAGGACAGATTTTTTCCCTGCACAAGCTTCTAAAGCACAGAGAATTATTGATGAAGTGTAACAAACTGAGCAGAAATACTTGAGAGCAGAAGAATCCTCTCCTGTAAGGGTAGGTGAAAGCAGCACAGCACAGGTTCTTCTAACCTTCTCATTTGAAAAAAAAAAAATAAATAAATGGGACCCTCTGTCTCTTCATGTGTGGCCATCGCCCCCCTTCTTCCTAAAGTGGAGTTCAGAGATGCCCGAGCTTCACCGCACTGAGGACACGCTCACTCACGGCGCTGCAGGGGCTCCGGGGCGCTGGCTCTGCCCAGCCGGTGCCACCTGGGGAGCACACGGCCCTTGGGCGACTGGCTGCGAGCGGGGCACCCAGCCAGCCCCACGCCACGCTGGCGGCGGGCACCGCCGACCTGGCACGGACAGGAACACCCTCCTCCCCAGGGTGCCTGAGAGGATTCAACAGACCGCTGCTGCTTCCTGGCTTCAAACACTGGGTTCTTCCACTGATGGCTATCAGTGTGGTTCAAGTGCTTCCTAGATTACTGGAAAACTTCACAATAACTTAATGAGAGACCTGCAAATGATTCATAAATGCACCAACAGCAAAATGGAACAAGTTCAGCTCCATTTGTTAGCTGAGACAGCTCTACAGGAGGTATCCAAGCACAATAGCTACACGCTCAGTCACAGCAATGAGGTAGGGAAAAAATAATCACTTTCAGGCAAGAGATTCCCCTCAGCTCAAGGTATGTCATGCCAATTAATAATACACCTTAGCTTGTAGGTGTTTCTATGACTGTGTTCATACTTGCTTCAGGAGACACTTAAATATTTTCTATAAGTATTCTCCAAATAAAACTGAGAAACAGATAATGGAATTAAATTAATTCATCAGCATTTTAGTCTCAACTTGATAAAAATACCATTTCATTTACCAGAACCAGCACCAAGAAAGAGCAAAATTACTAGAATGGGTAAAAGGGCCCATTCTGTACACGCACACACAAAAAATCAAATCTAGTCTGTAAATTTCTTCAGCGTTCATTATGATTTTGTTTAGCAGAGTATACTGGATGCTAAACAGTACTAAAATTGGGGTTATACACCTAAGCCCTTCCAAATCCACATTTTCAGAAGTGTATCCTGAGGTATCAAACTCCACCATCACAACAAACCTCAGCATCTTCCACAGGATTTTGTCAATAAGTTTGGTTCAAGGCTCTCCGCTGCCTTTGTTTGCTCCCATCAAGTGTGTCAAAAACACTTTTAGGGACCAACACCATAAACAAACCCCTAAAATGGCTCAACTGACTAACAGTGCCCATTTCTGCTGTTCAGAAAAAGTCACAGTGGAAGTCACTCCCAATTGAGCTGTGATCCATCTCACCCGTAGTGAGCTCCCCTCTCCCGGGAGTGAGGCACAGCAAACCCAACTGTGCCAGTGCCTCTGTCATTGGCAGTGCTCTGCTACCACAGTGAGGTGTAAGAAGACCAAAAGTCAGCTTCAGCTTCATTCCTCAGTTCACGACACTGGCAGCAGCAGTGAACTGTTCCATACACCAGCACCACCGCCCCGGGTTCACTCTGCTGCTGCAGTCCAGCAACCTCGTGGTAGTGCATATCCCAAACAACGTGCACGGCTCCTCCAGGAACTTAACAGTAAATTAATTCAATTTCTGCAGTTTTTATGACTGTTGCTTAGGCTCCATAAACAGTCTTTCCCACAAAAACACAAGCTATGTACACTAAACATGTAACTGTAGCTCATTATATTAAAAATTAGAGGAGATACATGGCATCAATTAGAGCTAAAGCATCATCAGATACAGAACAGACCAGCAGAGTGCAGCTCTGAAAGCTCAACAAAGCTTTAGCTCAGCACTGCCCTGCTGTAGGAATGATACATTTTTGCAGAATTCTAATACTTTAGTTAACTCAGCTAGAAGACCATTTTTTCCGTAAGTATTATTATGACAACATTTTAAATTATATTCTCCAAGAACGTTTATTGAAGGAAACAAAATTGGACGTCACTTTCGCAGATTGCCGGCTCAGGCACACCTAATACATTTGGGTGTTAAAAAGGCACATGAGCCATCACCAGCATCAGGAACACAAAACTGGGTTCACACTACGAAATCAATTAAGAGTTCTCCATTACTCACATTTAGGTTCAAATTGAAATGTTAATTTATTATTTAAAATATCAATAACTCATATAAAACTTAAAACATTTTGGAGTGTCCAGCTACATACTACCAACTTTCAAGTGGTTTCTCTAACACATTCTATCATTCTTAGAAGGTTTTTTTACCTCAAAGAAAACTCCTGAAGTTTACTTCTCAGTTGTTAATATACCCAAAATCCTACTTCAATTAGCTCCCTCTCTTCAGCTAATTTTACAATCCCAATGAAAGGCCAGTCACTTATGAAAACCAAAGGCCACCAAAAAGAGTAACTGAATTGATGTAATCAGAATTAAATTCCACAATTCTTTAAAGCTGAAAGGACCTATTTGTGCATTACTAAAGGAGAAACTCTTGTTGCATTGTCTCTTGCTACATGGCTGGCACTGGAGGTCCTTGCAAGGTTCTTTGACAGTGTATCCTGTTTCATAACATTAACAAGAGAACTTAAAGGAGTTATTTGGGAGTATTCCCAGGCAATAAGAGCTACAGTCCTTATGGAAGAAGTAGACCGCATGAATTGTTCTCTTACGCCTCCGGATTATGTTGCTAAATTCTACCAAGTATATAAGAAAACTTCCTTTTAATTTAAACTAATTTTAATGGGTCTGATTTTGTTTTAAAGCCCATAAGCAAAAAGCTGCTTTATCAAACTCAAGCCACAGAATAGGACAACTCTTTCCACAAATGTACTCAAAACTAGATTCCATAGAAGTGAAGTAATATCCATGGTTCATAGGCATAACTATTAGGACCTGAAAAGGGTTCCTAGATACGTCTCTATCTGTTGATAGGAAAGAAAAACAGTAACAAGTAAAATAATCCAGTTCCTCTCCTGCCTCCATCTTGCCCCCCATTACTGCAGGAAAGCTCATCCACAGTAGAATCACCCAGGCACAGCCATGCAGCTGCTCTTAGTGCAGCAAACAGACCTTATCCTAGAAAATGTTGGAATCCATCACCTGCTAAGCCAGCAGGGATGAGTGGGAGAATATGAGAAAGCTACTCATTTATGAGCTGGGTTAATCTTTTTTCCACTTTTCAGCCTACATCAGTAAAGCTGGCTGAGGGATTATGACAAAGTGAGCTCCAACAGCTATCTGATTTGGGAAAAACAAAACAAGAAGCAAATCTGATCTGAATTACAACTCTGAGCCTTATTTTTAATTCATACATTTAGTAAGCCTGTTATTCTGCAATTAAGGGAAGTCTCAAAATGCCCGTAGGTCAACACTTTGCTTGATACATCAATGTAGTATCCACCGAGTACAGCATTCTGTGCAGTCTTTGTAATAATTCACAAAAAACATTTTCCGTTTCAGTTCAGTTGCAGGTTTATCAAAGGAAATATATTTTTAACATGAAAAAAGTGAAAAATGTTATGCCTGTTTTCTTCCCCATTTCACCTACTTTTACAGCTTTTGCTAAAAACCTGATACAGTAGTTTAGTTCTGAAAATAATTCAACACCAAATCCATGGGGAGCTAGAAAGCAATCTGTAGCAGACGAGATACTGTGCCTATGTTCCAAAGACTTGGAATGCAGGTTGCAACTATATCTGAAAAATAAAGCTTAGGAATGTCATCAAGATGCTATAAACCAGGAGCAAGTTGGCTGCTCTACGCAGCATGCTGCCGAAAGAAACGCCTGTGCATTTTGAAATCAACTCCTATGCCCGTCTGCTTTCCCATATTAGTTCAAGCTAAGTTTTTTAACACATCACTGACAGCCACTACCCACTTTTAGGACCGTAAAACAACAAAACACATTTCTGGCCTCGTTACCTTCCCAGGCACCAACACTAAATGACTTTGAGGAATCTGGACCAAATTCGCTTGGAAAATTTTTTTTTTAAAGAAGACTTTAAGTTAATTCAATCTTGACATTTTTTCTCCATGTATCACTTCAGTTTTGCAATTCTGATAGAAGCATGATACAATTACTTCTCAAGAGAAACATCTTGAGTGAGTACTGTCCCATAATCTCATTTTAGAGCCTTTGAGCATCCTCCAGGTCAGAGCTCCAGCCTGAGGTCTGTGTGTAGGCTTTGGTGGAAAACAAGGGAAAACATCCTTCTTCTAACCTGTCTGTTCAATTCGGTGTGAAAATGCAGGTAAATTTAGCCACCAATAACAGGAAAAACACAGGCTGCAGTAGAAAATAAAGCTTTAACATGTGTGAAAAGGTTTCAGACATGGCACTCCCCACACTGCTGCTCAGGGTGTTGTGACAGTGGTAGGACAGCAGGTAGGGGTAGTGTTACGGGGCTCGATATTACACGCTGCTACTCAACACTTGCTCAGAGCAAAGCACATCAGGGTCAGCTGGATGACTCCAGCAGGGTGTTTTTCAGTATCACTACTGCTAGGTCAAACAACACATACACATTTTGGGATAGCAATTCTAGACCCCCAAGAGAAGAGTGCTGCACTTAGATATGTCTGTCAGCAGGCATGCAATGGATTTGAACTTTGTTGTTCTCAGTTCTTCCTCCCATACTTCTCTGGCTTCAAAAATTAAGTAAAAGATTTATAACTGTAAAGGAGGTCACAGGACTATATCCAAATTTTAATAATTCAATCATTATACTGCCTGTTATACTGGAAATGTGATATTAACGAAAATGACCATGAATTGATTGAATTTATATAGAAAAATATCCAGAAGGAAACTTAAAGGAACACCTATGTTAATACTTTAGAAACAGGGGAAGGTGTAAAACCACAAAGAAATCCAAACAAGAACTTAGAACTCCTACTCTTCAGTCATGAGAACCCTGTTGGTCCTTTAGTCATTTTCAAAGCTTGTTGATCAAAGAATGGCTTCACTTGTAGGGGGGGGGGAACCAAAACTAAAGAGCTCATCATAATTGTCATCTAAAACATCTTATTCTATTACAGGGAACAGTGTTCAACCTTTCATGACACTAGTACCAAAAATAATGAAATCAGGGTTCTGGTAGAAGGTGTCTCATCTTTCTTATCACCCACCTTCACCTACTACACTCCTGCCCCTAAAACAGAATTCAAGGTGAGAGAACCAGAAACTTCTACCATTACTGATTTAACAGACACCATCTGTTTAAAATACATACAGACACTCATTAATGACATCATCCTCTTAATAGATTGCAAAGATATGAGCATTTAAACAAACCAAATTGTTTATCCAATCTCTTTCTTCACCCCAAAAGGCAGGTGAATCCAGCACAAGACAAGCCGCCAGTGTTGTTTCTTTAGGGAAGAAACATTTATCTGCAGCAAACAGCCTAGATGCTTCCAGCTGATTTTCCTCTAGTCTTAAAGAAGGATAAACTTAACACCTTTGCTTTAGCATTAAGCAGAAAAACAAGACAGAGGCAATCTCGGGGGGAGGTGGCGGGGGGAACACTTGTCTGTCTAATTAAACCAAAAGAACTTAAGGTTTGTGGAGCACAACGGGAACAATTAACATGGATACAAGAGGCAAGCTATAAATAATCTCAGTCATGAATGCACCTGCGCTATCCCAGATGCAAACCAGTACAGCACCACGCCACAGAGCCTGTCACCTACCTCACAAGAGGTGTGACAGCTGAGTCACCAACCAGCCCCAGAACAAGAGGTGCCTCTGAACAGCCTTCAACCAACTCCCTCAGCAGGGACCTACTTAACAACAGATCCAAGGAAATTACAGGACAGACACTGCTGCTGCACCACCTACAAACCTCAACCATGGATGGTCCCATCTCTGGAAACACCTTCTCAAGGCTGCAGCAAGTAGTTACTAGTAAAAAGTATCAGGTAAGTCTTCCAGAATCAACAGAATCACAACCACAAAGATGTACTTATTACGTTCATTTAATCACAGTCCTCATCCAAAGTCCACAAGCAGCCAAGCCAAGCTGCAGAGCTCACTCAGAAGCATTAAGAAGGAAATGGCGAAACTAATTCCAAATGTATTAACCAGCAGGTACTTTGAATAATAATGTTGATTTTTTTTTACATAGTTATATATGCATCAGTGCTCTTGGTATTGGTCAGTGTGACAATGCTGTGCACAGCATTAGATTTGAAAGGACTGTATGCTTATAGTCCCAAGGAAATGGAGTTCAGCATACGCTTACTTCGTAAGTAACATTTTTCTTTGAAATTTCCTGACAGTACATGCTAGCAGGAAGTGAAATGATAGGTGGCTTCCAAGACAGTGAACTAAAAGCAAAAGAGCCTAAGTCACACCTATCTAATCCCTTAAGGAGAGAGCAGG
This sequence comes from Promerops cafer, assembly GCA_013398275.1. NCBI lineage: Eukaryota > Metazoa > Chordata > Aves > Passeriformes > Nectariniidae > Promerops > Promerops cafer. The sequence continues at coordinate 55,155 of VZSE01008995.1, forward strand.
AGGTTAAAAAAAAAGAAAACAGAATAAGCTTTTAAACATTATGAATGAGACAAACATTGCCTCATCCAGGTCCTGCCTCAACTGAGAGGAAAAGGCCCTTCATTAAACAACTGAGATAAGATACAGGTTAGCAATACACATCTGTTGGGCCAACCCGCAGCAGCTGGCATCTCCAGGGTAAAACTGGAATTCTGTTCTTCATCACACAAAATCCTGGTTCTCACCAATGCTTTTAATACGTACTGTTCACGAGTAGGTCTTAGAACATGGCAGGAATGAAGAAAAGTTTTGTTCTAAAATAACTGCAATACATGAAAACCAGACATGTAACCCAACCTAGGTTCAGGACCCCACCATTATGCTGATGTGACAGAGCTACAGCTCCCACCACACCTCTGCACCCCAGTGGTGGCATGATCCTGCCCACGGAGCACAGCCATTCACGTTCCCCTAGCACGGACAGCATTCAGAGCAAGAATTCTGAGGAAACAGCTTTATGTACTTGAAAATTGATTTTAAACAGGTCAGGATTGTATCTTAGTGTAAATGCCTGCTTTTAAAAACATGAAGTGTAGCCTACTCTGTCAGGCAGATCAAAAGACAAAGCAACATCACCCATGAATAAAACCCTCAAAAGCCACATTGGGAGCCCCATTTCCCTTGTGTCAGGTAATAAAGTGGCTCCTGAGAAAGCCCCTGAACCCAGGCAAGGCTTCACCAGTGCAATACGTTTTTGGTAGTCAGGTTGTCCTGCCAATGATACTTAAGCTCTTATAAAAGGGAGAAAGAGGAGCCAGTTGTAACATCACTGACAGATCTGCAAGTATAGACAGTGCATAGCTTAATAACTTCTCTGCAACATATCTCACAGGGGAGTCCCAGCATCATTCTATCAACACACGTGGCTCTGATCCTTGGGAAATATCTTCAGTTGCCATCACAAATTACATGTTAGAGGCTTGAAACTCCCCCGCACCCTATAGGAAATCTGAAATTAATATCTATTAATAATAATTACGGATTTCTATTGTCCTCTGATTTCCTGAATTTAGGCCTACACAGTTCTTATTTTCAGCCTGACAAGTATTTCAGTGCCCAATTCATGGATGCTTCAGCTGCTCTCCCAGTCTTCGCCTTTAGTGTAGAAAATGGGCCTGAAGTTCACCAAAGTAGAAGAGAGCTGACCTAAACCAAACGATTCCAACGTCACCCTCCTTCCTTCTATGGTAATTCCAACCCCTCTAGTTCAGGAATACAGGGCAGCTACAGAGAGTTGTACAAAAACTTACAAACATATGCAGTCTATACCTGAGCTACCCTGAGGCAGAGGGGTCCAGCTATTGTTTACCCAGAATACTCCACAAGAAGTATAAATACATTCTAATTAATGGACACTGGCTATGGAGTTCTTCATGGAAGACAAAGTTGGAGTGCTGGACACGGCAGTCAGCAGATGTTGATTGTGGAGCTGTCCCATCCATAACAAGTTGAAAGCAAAGACACAACCTGAGCTCCCAGGCTGGGAGAAGCACAGAACCCAGGACAGGCACAGGAGTCAGCAGGACAGGCAAGACAGAGCCCGTGTGCAGCCAGAAAGGAACTGTTGATGCCTTTTGCTTCTGTAGAACCCAAATAAACAAATCACTCCTGTAGAAAAAGTGACTGCCATCATTTCAAGGGCAAAAATCAACCAAAGCTGTTAATATGGCAAGTGTTTTGCTGGGTTCATTGGCCTTAGCCTAGACATGCATTAGAGTCAGGTATTTAGCTCATGCAGCCATTGAATCCTGGAATATCTACTCCAAGTGAATGAACTAGAAATAATGCAGAAACCACTGCCCCTTATTTTAATTTTGGGCATACTAAGAGAAACACAGTCCCTTTCTTGTGTGCCCATCTCCTATCACAAACTGCACTCCAGAACTGAGACCCCCATGAAAAAGCAAAACCTCAGCCTGCTTCAGAACCATCCATGTTCAATGCTGTACTTGCTCCAATCAGCACTGAAATCGGATGGGAATGCCATGAGGCACATGTGGAACAGGAGAGCACTTTCACAGGCAGCCCTTCCTAGGTGCTTCCTCCAACCCCTATTGTATTCCCCAAATCCTTTGTTCAAATGCCTTTCCTACACAACTTTAAGTAGTAGTACCCAAGGGAGACAGCAATGCTCTTGCAGAGCTACAGTGCTCAAAAGGGCTTCCAAAATCCTGAGATGCTATTTTACAAGAACTTGGCACATGACGAAGGGCAACGCAATCCAGTCTGTACATTGACAGCAGTCACTCCACTGTGGTCACCAGAGAAACCAGGGATTGTCTTTTTCTGTGTGCCCACCCATAATCCGCTCTAACCAAGAAGTTCCATGAACAAATAACAGCATGAAGCCACAATACAGAGGCTTCTCTAGATTCCAGAAAATCTTGTGTGTAAAACACCCGCACAAAAATTGTAATTCTTATCTAAAGTGTAAATAAAATCAATTCAACAAGTGCATATCTAAGTGGATAAATTGAAGCAGTTATCAGACAAAAAAAATCCGGCTTTGCAACAGTGACTGGTCACTTCTCACTGCCAGACAAATCAAAATCCACCCTGCAGAAAAATCAGCCTCAGAACAGAATGTGAGATTTGTTTCATTTCCGAAGCTTCCTGCACCATTAGATTCTTCCCTAAAGAAGAGACTTCATTGTTACGGCAATTAGTATTCCTCCACCCCGGCAAAGGGAGGAAAAAAAAGCTCTGAAAGGGTAATCGAGCCATTTCGCAGCTTTGCCTCCTTACTCCACCCAGTCTCTTCCCTGCTCAATGGCTGCTCACAGCATCCACAAACATGGGAATAGCAACAGAAACACACAAAAACGAGATGCCTGAGAACAAGCCGGATATTTGCAATGCATCTTACAGTTTAAAAATATTTTCTTTGTTTAGCTCCCCAACATAATTTTCCTATTTAACAAAATGACTCTAAGGGCAAATAACATTCTGACAGCAGACCCTCCCTCTCCCGAAAACCAGCCAAATGCTGCACAATCATTTACAAAATGATCATCACTGAACGGAGGTTCTTTAACCACCACCTCCTAATGCCATGAACAATACTGTCATAGGAACATACACTTAAAAGAATCACCACAAAAATACATAATTTAGCCAGGTCAATATGCCCAAACATTTAATTATATTAAAACGATGTTTATTAAAGATTTTTAATATAGCTTAGATTAACCTTCCCCCATCCCTAGTAGGCAATTCATTATGAAAGGACTTGACCTGCATCAACCAAGCCCATTGCTGCAGCACTATCGAAATGGTTCGAGTGATACCATGGCAAAGAAAGGGAAGGTGTCACATTATTATTGGTATTAAAGGTCAAGTTTAATTGCATCCACCCTAAACAAAAAAGAAATTAAAAAAAACCCTCACGCCCACAGAACTGAACAAACCCCAAACTTTTCAAGGGAGGCACCACTCCCACCCCCCAACTTCCCTCAAAAGCCCTGCCTGCGTATAACCTCCTGCCGAAACAAAACCTCGGGAGCAGCAATTAATACAGGATTTTAGCAATATTATCAGGTTTTCACGGGAAGCCTGTGCACCTGCTGCCATCCAGGCAGAGATATGACCCCCAGAAGGAGAGATCAGACTTCCCTCCCCCGTTTTACTGCAGCTGGTTGTGAAGGTCTGAGCCACCTCCTATCGCTGCTGCCCTGCTGAGCACTGCAGGAAAACTGGGGATGCGAGACAAATTCTGAAACAACACCTACTCCTTTCCCTGGATTATTAATTCTCGTTTTGTTTTCGGTGCCTCGGCCGCGCTGGCGATTTGGGCCATCGCCCGACGCCCGGCCCTGCCCGGGGAGAGGGTGACAGGGGGAAACCCCCGGCAGGAACCGGGGAGGGATGCTCGGGGTCCCCTGCGCGCGCACACACCGGGCCCATCGTCCCTGAGGGCTATTTTATCGCTATTTACCCTGGCCCATCGCCTCCTCCCGGTATTTGCTAAGTCACGGACGGAGCGGCGCGGCCGC
>VZSE01008995.1:59621-90062 GCA_013398275.1 Promerops cafer
CCGCCGCCATTTTGGGCGGCCGAGGCGCGGGGTGCGTGTCCCGGCGTGCCGCGCGCGCCTCCCGGCGTGCACTGCGTGGCCGCCCGCCTGAGGGGGCGGCCCAGAGACACCGGGAGAACCGGGAATACCGGGTACTTTCCGGGGACACACCGGCAGTACCGGGCACAGGCCACGACGGCCAGGCACACCGGGAAAACACCGGGCACAGCAGCCGTGGCACCGAGCACGCCGGCACCAGGCACGCCGGGTGTCACCGAGCACCGGGAGCACGAGGCACTGCGGGTACACCACATCGCCCCCGGCCTCCCGCAGGCACCGGGTGCTGTTGTACATTCCGAGTGCCCCTTCCCAGGAATCCCTTCCCGAGACAGCTCTGTTTTAGTGAATGACCTTGTCCCGCAGATCTGGAGTCACCAGAGTTGAGAGAAGCGTTGAGATCTTTTATGTCCATCGCCTCCGTGTGACGGGAGCTCTGGGGACTCCCCTGTGCATCTCCCAGTGCGACTTCACAGGGTCAGTATAGAAACACTCGCACTTTATACTGGGAACTGAACGCTCGCATTACCTGCAAACCCCATTCAGTTAAATCTCAAAATGTCATTTGTTTAGTATCTCAAAATGGTAGTTCCTGATGGTAAACTGAGGCACAGACTACTGCTTCTTTAGCCCATGTGCTCACAAGAGGTGACACAGCAGAGTCTTGGCAGTGCCTGTCCCAGCTCCTGTGTGGCCAACACAGCCAAGCAGCTCTGTCCAGCAGAGTTCTCCCATCAGTTTGTTGTTCTAAGTCCCCGTGATCCCCAGTGGTGGCAGCGTCAGGGACAGCAGTGCTTGCCCGGGAGCTCTGCACAGCCCAGCGTGGTGAGCACTGCAGCTACGCTGGCAGAGGCCCAGGCAGGGAACCTGCTGCTGGCCCAGAATGCCAGAGCCCTGCAGCCCCAGGGACAGTGACAACAGCCCCCTCCAGCACTGGCAGCAAGGCAGCGAGAGTGAGGCCATGCAGCTCTCTGAAATGCTGACCCAAGGGAAAAGGTCATTCCGTGTGGAAAATTATCTAGATAGCAAAAACTGAAAGAAACTTCAAGGGACACTAAAAATTTCTTACTCAAAAGCTGTACAGTCCTATCTGTTACTCCTGCGAGTAGCAGTGAAGATTACTAATGTAACAGTTATGTAATGGATCTCTCTGTTTGTACCCAGAGCACCTGAGGCTGCTGGTGTCAGCCTTGCCTGTGCTGGGCCTTGGCCCCTTGCTTGCTCTTGCTTATTTTATGCAGCAATAGACAAGACAGGGGCAAACCTCCTATACCACACAAGCACTTGTCAGAGTTATCTTCATAGACAATGTAAGAGACACAGAGAACTGAAATTTAGGGGAAAACTTTCAAATGGTTGCCCAAGTTGCCTTGGCTTTACTTCCATCTACTTGCAAAGCAGGCAGAACTGCTTTGACAGCCTCAAAATTCTAATATTTCAAGTATTTTGGGGTGCGTATTCAAGTGATAATTAGCATCTACCCAAAAAATTAAATCTGGTTGGCAGGGATTAATGAATTTTCCAGAGATTGTTAGGACACTGGTATTTAATTCTCCTTTTACAGCTGGCCTTCCTTGTAATATCATTGCTTGATACTAGAATGGAAAAGAAGTCCCAGCTGCCAGCACGGCTGAACCATGAGGAGTCTCAGAGCCCATTTTTCTTGATCATTTCCTTGATTGCCACCATGTACCTTGATAATAGCAAACACGGACCCTGTGCCTCAGTGGGGACAGGCAGATCCAAATTGCACAGCTCCTTCTGATCTCAGCTTCAGTTTCTCCCTCAGAATATTCCTAAAGGTAGTGTTTGCAGCTTGCACAGCTCTGCTGCAGTGCGAGCCAGGCTTCTTCAGGGGAGTCTTTGCCATCTGGGGTGGCACGCACAGCAGTAGCTACTACAGCCGAGATTATGATTCCAAACGTTCCATCAGCCCTTGCCACACGCTTCCTGCTAAACACGGAAACTGGATTCATTGATAATTCATATGTTGCCTCTGAATGAAAGTTGTCATTAATATTCTACGCGTGTACATATTTGTGTAGCAAAGCACCTGCAGTGACTGTACCACTGCAACCAACTCATGTACACGTTTCACGTCCGTCGCGGTGCCTGACCTACAAAAGATGTGAGCTGTTAACAGCCACAGAGCTCTGGAAGAGAAAGAGTTGCATGAAAATGCCTCCACAGATTCGAACTGAAAGATCAGTGCAGTTTTAGGTCGGGACTGAATTCCAGTGACACAAATACTGTCATTACGAGGTGCCTAAGCACATACCAAAGGAAATTAACTTCTAAGATGTGTCTTGCAATTCAATTTAATGAGTCAATGGGCATGTCTACCTGTGTCATTAACCCTGTCACTGGGATAAATCACAAGAAATGAGCATTTTTTCTTCTTTTTGTTCACTAGTGAATAGTGACTTCTCTGTGGCTCAAGCAGGACTCTAGAACTGCAAATTTTCCACTTTATTGTTTTTATAGGTGCAAAAGTTTTAGAAATCCCAGTCCCAGTACTCACGTGGCCTTTCCTCTACATTATAAACATAAGGAAGAGGGCAATCTGTAAGTGTGTCCTGCTCTACGTGACATTCTCAATAGCATTAAGAAGAAGATAAATCCCGTCTCTGAGGTTCCTGTGTGGGAAACCTTTGCCCTGTGCAAAGTCCTCCCTTATTGCAGTAAAATTTTTCACTGAAGTGAGCCCCTTTTCTAATTTAGTATGAAGGAAATGAAAATTAAATTTTCAGCAAGTGCTCCTGTTTTACTGCTAAAAGTGGCCATGCCTGCTTTTATTCCATTCTGCGTCTCACCTGGACTGCTGATCGCACAGAACTTACAAAGAGTTTATGCTACTGTTGATGATGATGTGTTTCTGTTTCTTGATTCAATAGTTTTTGATAGTCCAATACTATTCCAATGATACTGCTTTCACGTGGTTCCTTCTGTAAACTCACGTGTTAGTTCTTTTCCTAGAGCCAAAGGATGAAAGTCCAGGTGCAAGTAGCATTTCAGCCACTTATCAGTTCTGTTTCCACTGGTGTCCCCTGACAGGCCCTTATTCAAACCTGACTGCTCACCCTGGAGGTGCAGGGCCTGGCTGCCGTGGGCCTGGCTCCCTTGGTAGTCCCAGGTTATCTGCTGGTTCCTCTGTGTTTTGGTGAGGTTGTAATTGGTGTCTGCCCAGCCTCACATTCACCTCCTCTGTCCTCATAGTGAGTGGGATGTTAAAAATAACCTTTTTCTGGGAGACTGTGAAAGCAAGTGTTGCCTATAATAACCTTGCTAAAGTCTTTAACATAGGAGTATTGATTGCAGCCATTTATTGTCAAACAAGAAGATGTTTCTGTTCCCAGAATTTTAAAATTTATGAGAATTATATTATTCAAGGATAAATATGCTTACTTAAAAACTTTTATTCAATAGTTTCAGTGAATTATTTCTTATATCTTCAAAATGTTTTTCTGGGTTACAGTGAAGGCCAGTAACATGCACATTCCAGTTAAAAGGATGGTAAAGTAGTGCAGAGATAATAAAGCATCCACCTTTTAATCTAATTGGGGCATGCACTTTTGCCTGCAAAAGCTGCACATAGTTCTCATGCTGATGCTGCAGCTGAACATGCAGATTAGGTCATCATAGGCTCCTGTAGCTAACCAGGATAAATTGTGCAGTAGTCCCTATTTTGTGTAGGAAACTGCTGCAGAGGTCCGTGCAGGTATTTGGGATCGGATGCATTGCTCCTGGCTCTCCTGGATGTGCTGCCTGGCTGCAGTTCAGCAGTTTGATGGACTTTAGCACAAGCCTTGCTGTACCTCAGCATCCCTTGTCCACTCAAACCTGCTCTTTAAATTCTGCTTTTACATCACAAATCTGTTGTTCAAGATACTATAAAACATCGGGGAAGTGTGGCCTCAGCTCCATGGGGGCTGCAGCATTCCAAACACAATTTTATGGGACAAATTATCTTTATTCAGTCAATCTGTGAATATTGGAGAAGGATGTTATTCATTATGTGATTCCTTTATAGATGTGGGAAATGGGAAGAGTCACCCAGGGGCTGTAGCCGGGGCTGTGCCAAAGGAACGATTGCAGCCACTGCCTGCACTCGTGTCATGTCGCGGTGTCACAGCCTCTGTCCGTGCTCCGCAGGTGCGGCGGGGGCGGAGCCGGCCCGGCCCGAGGTGCTGCGTGTCCCGCGGGGTGAGGGACTCTGCTGCTGAAGCTACGCAGATGCTGCACCGGAGATTTGCAACTACAGGCTGAGGTATGCAGGGAGCCTGGTCAGTACCTACTGGGAAGATGACTTTTGATCTTACGTGTCTTCTAAACAATAATATAATCCTGAGCAGAAATACTTCCTCTTACAGCAAAATGAATGCTCTTTTCCTAACGTACAATCTGTTTAGCTGACAAACCTTCACCAGCTTTAATAAACTGACAGAATATCCCCCCATTAAAAACAGCAACATTTTACAACAAATAGAGCTATTCAGAAATGTAAATGCCATACCGATGCTTTATTTTTTACATTTTACAATATTTGTTATTACCAGAAAATGAAAATGGTCTATTAGAGTAGAAACTCTTGTTTCTCAGCAATGTCATGACTATTACTGGTCTAACTAGGGGGCTGAGATGTTGAAATAGATGTGTGCTGAGAGCCCCATCAACTTCTAAAAAGTTAGTCCAGGTTTCTTTCCAAGAGGACAGAATGTTGCAGCTTCCCTACAAGGAGGAGGTAGGTGGCCCAAATGCTGTGTGATTCACGGCCGTAAGAATGCACCACCACTAACCCATGCATGGATACTCACACGCCCTGATCAAATTATATGTTTGACACATTCTTAAACTGAACCTTTCTGCAAGCAATTACACACGTTAGGGATGCTGTGATTCAGTGTGGTGCTGGCTGATGATGAAACACTGCAGGGCTGATCCTCATGGCACATGGCACCAGGAAACAGGAACCTTAGCTTGCCTTTTTACCACTGCCTTCCCTCTGGACAGCAGCTGTAATGAGTATTATCTTAAACGGCTGTGAGAGGACAACTTAGAGACATCACCTGTTGCAGTAGGTATTTTCCAGTAAATGTACTGAAAATTGTAAATGGAAGAAAAACCCTGAGATGTAAAACTTTTGACAGCAAAGACACAGACACAGCAGAGCTCGCTGTGGCTCTGGGGGGCTGCAGCTTCGGCAGCTCTAAAGGACGGAGGCATGAAAGGGTTCGTTCAGTGGTACATGAACAGGAACACTGCTGCAGTCAATCCCTTCTGGGTGCAACTGTAAATCCCAAGAGGGAGGGAAAGGGAAGGAAGAAGGAATATCTGTCCATTTTTGGAAAAGTTACAAATTCTTAACACTGATACACTGTGGTGTCCTGTGCTTTGTCCTCTCAGGAACTCCTCTTCTTTGGGCCAAATCATTTCATGTCTCTTGAATACTTGTTAAAACATTTCCAATTCCAGCATTATTCATTCATGTTTATGAAGTCTGTTTATATTCATGCTTCAGTAAATGTCACCATAAAAGTAATACTATCAAGTATTGGGAAAAATCTTTTCCCAAACCAGTGGTAAAGCTCTTGGTGACTGTGATGGAATTAATCATCCAACTGGTCTGCAATGTTTATAGAGAACAGTGGATATGTCTTCACACTCTGCTGGCTGAAAAGCTCTCTCAGACATTTGGTGTACTTCTGTTATTTGTTCTAAGCATCATTTAGTGCCCTCAGTGACCTTATTATGTTTATACATATAATTAGAAAAAGATATTAGAATGTGACATTTTTGGCCAGGTTAAAAAACGCACTTAATTAAAATTGCTTCAGAAAGGATCAATTGTCCCTGACTCTCCACTGGATTTTCTGTATTCATTCCAAATAGGAAATTCTAAACAAATTTCATTAAATTAATGTGTATTACCTAAAAAATTGATAAAAGACTGAGTTCTGTGGTTTTAAGAGCTCTCAATGAAAAAGGGAATAGAACTTTACCTCAAGGTAAAAAATCAGCATCTAACCGTGACATAAAAGTTTGCAGGCAAGACTTCCACTGATGCCAGTCAGAGCTGCACTGTAAGGAGATTATAGTTATATAATAAAATGTTTTAGTGAACAGTTTCATAGTTCAATAAATTTTCTATGACTGGGAGAGATGTGGGGCAGAGTGGGGCAGAGTGGGCTCCTAAGATGACAGGACATGATTTTCAGTGTTCACCCTTTATTTTACACCAGTACTCCCTCTGACTTAGACAGGAGTGATCCACAACTCCAACTAGGAACAAGATGTCAGACTTGAATTATAAAAATTATGGTTGTGAGGTTCAGTTTGTTGTCATTTTAATCCATGGTGATATCCTTGGTTAGAAATGGTGTTAATAAATAATGACAATCCGTATTTGGAATTGAGAAGGATTTCTAATTGAGAATTATTTACTAATTCTTAAAAACATAGGGATGAACTCCTCTTTGCTTCATTTACAGAGTCCCAGTAGATTTCCATTTGGCCTGGAGAGTTTTCTCTGTCCCCATTTTCAGGCTTCATTGCGTTATCTGTATTCACTGCTTTATCTCCTATGGCATCTTCTTCATTATTAAGCAGGGTCTGAGAAGGAGAGATTGGATTAGAACAATTTTGTCATCTTATGGCACAAGACAATGCAAAGTATCTCGTAACATTTTCGACATACTGATAAAGCAGATTTTTCGATATGAACTCTAACACATCTGATCTGTACAGTGTTCTGATATGTTGTATTTGCAGAGCTACTCTGTGATTTTTCAAAAACCTACCAACCAACCAATTTGCCTCTTTTAAGGACTTGCAGAGGGGGATGTAACGCAGCCAGGGATGCTGACCTGTCCTAAAAACTGAGAACTGCGTAAATAAGGAACTGGAGTTTGCAAAGTTGTTTTTTCCCATAGCAGCACTTCCTAGGATTCTTTTTTCTCAGGACTTAGAATTAATCAGCCTGATGGTACATAACACAGCTGAAAGAAATACCCTTTGTTATCTTTTAAGTTGCCAATGTAACCATAATTTAAAAAAACAAAAACAAAAACAAAAACAAACCAGACAGTGTTGGGGAGGGCAACTGATTGTCACTGTGCCAGAATAATGGAGTTAGGTAAGGCTGTTAGAAAGCAATTGAATTATGGTAAGACAATAATAACTACTATGGGAGTCTGGACTGTAAAATGTTCAGCCATAATACCTCAACAGACAGTTCTGAAAAATTTGCCTTTGTGCCACCTGCACGTCTGTAGGAACAGCCATGTCCAGGGCTGGTGAATGCCAGGGTAGGAGCTCAGTCTGGAGCACCTGTGTGTGCAGTTCCCATAGATCACAGAGCTTCTGCTGCAGAAGCAGCAAGAAATTGGGCTAAGAGTTACTGTAGTGAGTTGAAAAGAAAAAGTAAGTTATGAGGAATAGAAATGGACTCATCTGGGAAAAACTCCATCTCCTACCTTGTCTGTCTGCTCAGAAGACCTTCACCTTTTATTTTCAGGTGAGCAGAGCTGGGCTCTGTTTGCCAGCAGAACTTTCAGAAGCATTCTTTGAATGCTGAGAGATACCTGTAGGCAATTTCAGCAACACAGCTTTTATTTTCATTTTTTTTGACAGAAAAAGACCAAACACTGAAAAAGGTGGTGATTGCATTTTAATAACGAAGAAATAAAGTAAGTTTCAAATGGCTAAGAACAAATTCTCTGGGGAAAATAAACCAAAAGCATTTCCACCTTCAGCCTGAGAGATCAGCCTTCAGAGTGTGTAACCTGCCAGGTTCTGGGTTCACCATTAGGTACTTTGTACAATTCACCTTTTTTAATTCAGGGTGGTTTTCCCAAAAGAGAATCTTTCCATGCTCCAAGTTAATTATGTTTCTCTCCTCTCGAGTTTCTTTACCACCTAGAATTTTAAGCTAATGTAGTCTATTTTAGGTTTTTAAAAGTGCTCAGTGCTATGATATCTATGTAGTAATCTAAAAAAAGATTATTAAAATCTGAATACAGGGAAGTAGAGGACAGCTAGGGATCATCCTAGTTCTCAAAGAACATAGTATCTTTGGGCTGGCTAGAATAGTTGTCCTCAATTAGTCCTGCTATGCAAAATGTGTACATTTTAATGAGGTGAGTTAATCCCTATGTTCTAGGAACAGACTTTGATAGTATTATCTGTCACTACTTACAAAACTGTATGAATTAGAGTGCACAGAGCTATTCTGGGCCTGCCAGACCAGTTAAGGAAAAACAGTGTTTTACAGGACACTAAAACTGAGTTGCTTACAAGCACTCGGCTCTGGTTGGGGTCAATGTCAGCAGCAACTGCTGTAACAGAGAGAGGGCACATACTCTCCTAAGATAATGCCAGATGCTGAGGTTTTGCAATAATCCCTTGCCCCACAACTTCCATCAGCCTTGTCCCCAGCTGGAAGTCTTCAAAGCCTGTTAGCAAACAGCAACAAGTGTTCTACTGACACCTAAGATGGGGAAAATAAAACACCAGCAGTGCTAAATGTCACACTTGGAAATGGCAATCATACATGTTCAGCAGCCCATTACCCCCTGAACATTAAAAAATAATGTGGGTCCTTGCTGGGGGGATGCATCACCAGTCAGAAAACAGAAAGCACTGAGCTCAGAGAGAGCAGAGCCTGCCGAATGTGCGGGCAGGAGCCTGTGCCAGTGAGCTGTTATCTAATAACTTGGTAATTCAAGCTTGGATACAGAGTCAGGGAGCACAAGGGAGCCTCTTGCAGCCCGACATTTAGAGACCTGAAACTGAAAATCAACTAAAATGACTCAATTTTTTCTTTTTTTAATATTAGCTGTCCAGTGTTTATGTGAGCTCTGAGACATGAGGGGGAGCAAAGTGGAGCTAAGCGTGGCTGTAAAGCCAGAATGGAGAAGTGGGGTCAAATAAGCAAGCAGGAACCTTTCTAATGTCAGCCTTGAACAGTGAGGGCTCTGTAGCCCAGCAGTGGCAGGCCACTGTCCCTAGGAGCAGGTACCAACCCTACATGGAAGGTGCTGGAAATGCAGGGAGGTCAGCAAGTGCTCTAAGAGCCACGTGCATGGCAATGCCTCTTATCCCCATGTCCCAAGGGAGCATTGCAGTGACCTGAGAGACAGCTGCAGTGGTGGCTGCAGAGGGGAGTGATGCTGCTCTGTGGGAAGAGGATTCTGGAGGGCAGGGAAATTCTTTCAGTGGCTGGTGGTGGCTGTGGTTTGGCATGTGTGCTCCTGACTCACCCATAAATTTGTGTGACGATTGTCAGTACTTTGATTGGTAGGGGCTCACCAGGTAAAGGACACTAAAGGCTGCTCAAGGGTAATCAGAGCAGCCTAAAAAGCAGTAAGAGTTTCCTGAAATCTTCTCCAGCATGGATGCAGGAAAATCGGTTGTCCAGCTGAAAAAAGGTTAAAAATAATGTGAAGACAGCAACTTGATTAGTTTAACATTCATGCTTGCCTTAATATTTAAAATGCTTTCTTCCATCTTCTATAAGCTTATGGAAAGCCCCTCCCCTGAATTCACTTGGAGCAGGTCCCTCAAGGTACAAATTTTGGTTTAAAAAAGGAAGTAACACCAATGAATACAGCCCATCTCCAACCAGTAGTTGCATTTCCTGTGCAAAGATTTGATTAGTGAAGTACATTCTTTTCAGATCACTTGTAATGGATGTAAGAGCTTGACATTAGCTACTTACTGTATCCCCAGACCAGCTTAAAACCATTGTTGAACCTCCTTATGGTACATTGGAAATGGAGAAGAAAACGTGAGGACTTGTAGTAAGTCCTTTAAGATCTTGTAGTAAAATTAATTTTCATGGAATTTGGGTTGTTTCACTGAGTGACACAAACAGCACTCTACATTTGTACTGATATCTTTTTGTGCACTTCATTCTTCATGTTCAATTGTCTTGCTTCTTGTGGAGTAATTTACATATATGCAAAATGAATGTAAAAAAATAAAATCAAAATTATGGCCTTTCTCAGTATGATTTTTCAAGTGCTAATAATAGAACGGGGTGCAAGGCAAGTGGAGAATCTTGCCTTCATGCATGAGTCTGATTTCACAGCATTTTTGTCCAGTTCATTGTTTTGATGTTACTCTTAATTTATCAGTATTTTTACTAATTAGAAAAATACTCAACAAACTGCACCATTCAAAAAATTGTTGTGCAACTCAACAGCTAATACACATTTTAATCTGGAGTGTTGAGAATGATGGTGAGAAGCAAGACAGGATGGAGTGGGGGTAGGGAACTTGGAATAATTGAAAGAAATTGGAGAGAAGGCAAGTAGCTCATTTTATTCCCATTTATCAATTAAGGCAGGATTCTGTGTTTATCCATCGTGGCAGACAGAGGGAAGGAAAGAGAGGAGGGTGTCGTGAGTTGGGTGTTTAACTGTGAGCATACCAGTTGTGATGGGAGAAGTGAACATAGCAAAAGACAGAAGCTGCTGTTGGTATCCACAATCAGAGAATGTCTGAGCAGGGCAGTGATGGGCTTGGCAGAGAGTCTGTAGCCCCCATATTAGCCAGGTGGCCAGTTCCCCACTCAGTCTGCCAAGTGAGTTGATCATGAGCTTGGAGCCAGACAGGGTGCCAGGTGGCCAGATCCATCACTCAGCATCCAATTAACAATGACACTGGTTTGGAGCCAAGCGAGAAGGAGGCTCTGTGGCAGGGACAGGGAGCATCACCACACCACCAGTCCAGCCCCTGTGGCAGCTCCAGCTGCTTTCCATTTCTCTAGTAAGCTTGGGCTTCTCCAGACTTAGCTTTGAATAGTTTTGGTTGGCTGGTTTTGGGGAGGTTTTAAAGCAGTAAAGCTGTCTAAATCTTTTGGATGTCTCAGTGTTATTCTTTTCCAGCACTTTCTCCATGGCTCAGAGCAGAGCTGAGCAGTGAGCAGTGTGTGTGTCCACACGAGAGAGGAGCTATCCAGGTCATTTAGCTTCCAAACTGCACTGGAATACTGATCCCATTTAGGGAATGTTAGCCCATGTCTGGTACTGGGATCGTGGCACAGGTGGAACATGCCTGATTATACCTGAATTACTTGGCAAGAAGTAATGCTCCACTTAGTTCTCATCAAGAACTTTAGAAATAAGGACAGTTTTCAAATTCTGCTTTTCACACTGATTCAATATTCAGTAAAGGCAATTGCCCTTTAAAGGCTTTTTCACCTCAGTGGGTTATGCAAGAGGCTCTTCATTATTTACACATTATTTGATGGGTTTGCTTTTCCCACCCTTTACATCTGTCACAAATTTTCCATAGCTTTAAATGGAAGTATAAAATTCAAAGTTTATTGTGATTATGTGGATATAAGAATGGATTTTCTGAGAAAGCTTTGACAGACAGTCAGGATTTGGGAGATGGAATGGCCCAGTGAGGTTGTTCAAATGATGCTGTTTGTTGGGACAGTCATTGTCCACAGTAGTGGCTCCCTGGAGGCGCAGTGCATGTGGTCTCTTCTCAAGCCTTACTGGTCTGCCACAGGAGCAAAGCCAAAAATTTTTGAAGTCTTTTCCACTCCCTAGAAACCAGGTTGAGACATGTAAGTAGAGAAAATGTGTCTGTTTTTTTCATATGTTGTGAATACATAGAGGTCTTCCATTTGTAGCATCTTGCATAAGTATTAGGGTATTAAAAAAAATAAGGAAAGGGGAGTATTTTAAAATTTATCTCTCTCTAGACTTCTCATAGGCTGAAAATAGCATTCCACCTTTAGACTGGCAGTTAGGGCAAGATAAACATTTCAGAATCAGGCAAATGGACTGGCTGAAAGTGAGATAATAGTTTGTAGGAATGGAGCTATTTATAGCCTGCAGGATGCAGTGGCTCAGCGACAGCCCCATGAGTCACGGCCAGCACGGGGAAGGTGCTCTCAGGGGAGAGGCCTGGCCAACATCTCAGAGCTGTCGCTGCAGCTGCACACGCGACAAACGGACAGAACGATGGCAGAGGCTTGTGATTCTGCCTGGGCAGCTACAAATAATGACATTTAAAACTCACTGGCCAGGTATCAGATCGGCCACATCTCACTGATTTGCCATTTATGAGTACAAGGATATGCATATGAGACAATTAGCTACATCAAGCAGAGTGTTTAAAAGAGAGGGTGGTGTCTTTTTTGGCAGATGGAATACAACATACCAGTGCTCATTTGAAGTTCTCAAATACTCTATTTGTTAAATCATGTAATACTTCTCTCTGTTAGATTTCTCAGAGATGAGACAGGAATAGCAGTTTTGAGCCATAACTCCTTAAAGCCAACGAAATATCCCAGCATTTTTGGATGAAGGGGAGAGTAACTGATGTACTGTGATCCTGAGTTGACTCAGAGTGGCCCTGTGACCTTGTGTTAGCCTCTCTCACCAGTTTCCATGGCAAAACGGAGCTAACAGTGCTCAATTATCCACTTTATCTACTAAACAGGGTTAAGGCTGGGGACGTTACGACCATTTAATTACTCTTTGTAATGAGCTCTGAAGAGAAGTGACTAAGAGCCGGTGGTGGTGGAGTAAATCTCACAGCTGCTGGATAAACTGTGTGGGTAGGGTGGGAGGCTCGGGCAGCAGCAGATGCCGAAGCTGCCCGTCCCCGCGGGCTCTGCGGTGGCAGCACGCCCAGCCAGGGCCCCGCGGCACCGGTCCCAACGCTGCCGGCAGAGCGGGGCTGCCGGGCGGCTCCCGGCGCCGCCTCCCGCGGAACGCTGCGGTCCGGCCATCGCCGGCGTGGTGCCGAGCGCCTTGCGTCATGCGCCCTCCTCGCCCTCGCTCCGCCACAGCGGCGAGAGTCACAATTACGCTGGGAGGAGTGTGTCGGTGGCATTCCGGCCCGTTGGATCCCTCGCACGCCATCCCACGGAGGTGGGGTTTCTGCCGTACTTACGTGTCTGTATTTTAAATCAGGCTCTGCTTGTGTAGCTGCCCTGCAGCCAGCGTGCCCCTCTGTGCCCTGCGCACACAGGGCTGCAGAGCGAGGCAACTTGTGTCTCCTCAGCCATCCGACCCCAGAGCGCCCCTGCTCGCCCCCGGTGCTCATCTGCCCCCTCCTCGGCTCACCGGCCCTTCGCACGGGACGGAGGGAGGGAGAGGTTCTCGAGGGAGCTTGAGAGAGAAAAGGAATTTGGAGAGAGAAAAGGCTGTATGAGACCAAGTTTTCGGTTTTCAGAGGCGGGACGGGTGCCCAGTAGCGGGCATGGTAATCCCGGACTGACCCTGCTCGCCACCGACACGTGCCCACAGAGGAGCCCCACAGTGTGCACCAGCTCTGCCTTTACCGGGGACTGCTCACACAGCTGCACCAGCAACCCGAGCATGTCTGTAATCTCTGACCAGTACACAATGAACTTGCTGAGCAATTTTAGTCCCTGAAAATGATTTATTTTGAAAAACAACTTAAAACAAGAAGCTTTTGATTGGTGGCTAGGTTCAGAAATGCTTCATTGTCTTGTTTTGACTTTAAATGTTTGTGAAATATAGAGAAATGATGACTCTGTGCCTCTTTCTTGTAGTCTAATATGATTGCTTTTAGAATACTTCCATCATTTTGGACCATCAGAACAGTGTTTTCATGTCACTTTCTAAGGGCAGGAACTAATGTTGTCATATTGATGAAGGCAGTGCCCAGTCAGAGAGAAAAGAGAGAAATTAATGGTCAGCTCCAAATATTTCAAAACTGAAAGTTCTAGGTAGGGCCTTCCCCAGATAATGTTCTTCCATTTTAATTAATTCTTCAATCTCTATTGACCTTTTTTACCAGCATCATCAGGCTTTACAGTGTTTACATTTGGGTGGGTTTTTTTCAGAATGTTGGAGAACAGCATGTGAAAGAATGAAACCCAAGTGAGTTCAAAGATATCACTTTGTCATTAATGTAATATGGGGCTTGTTTATCAATGACCTTACATTCTCAGATGCCAGTTGAGAACCTGCTGAAGGACCAGACAGTTGGAATGACTGTCTGTGATTGAGCTGTCATCAAGTCAGCTGCCATCCCAGGGATCATGGAATCCTGTTCCTAAATGTCTATGACACCACAGAGTTTTGTGGGGATTTTTACCACAAGAGGATGAGAATCTTCTCCAGGTTCAAATAACCTCTCTCTCCTGGCCTTTTCCTCTCCAGTGATCCCAAACTGTGCTGTGGGCAGGCCCTTGGATAGGCGATAGGGAGGATTTTGCAAGACGTATTAAGGGTAAAACTCTTTGGCTTTCACTACAGCACTGCTAGATTCATGCTAATTTCAGTGTACACTAGGTGTTAAGCTCTGTGCATTTCTAATTTCAACTTTCCTTGCTTCAGTCCCTCTGTTGCCCCCCTTGACACCCACATACCCACTACCTGACAGCCACGCCTGGCAGTGTGCTCAGAAAGAGCTGGTGAAACACAGGGAGCCCCTGCCAGACACCATAAACAGTGTTGCCCCAAGGGAACAAAAATTGCCTGTCTGTTTTACACCCATGTGCTGTGCAGATTAGGATATGGCTTCAGGTATTTGAATGCTTTAAGCCTGACTGTAAGATTTTTTTTACCCCCATAATAATGAAGTGGAACTAAATGCTCTGTTTTCCAATATGCCACAAGGCTGATTAAATAGGAGGCTGGGAAAGGGGATGTAGAGTCAACATTTAGCTTTGGGTATTCTTTTGTTTGTTATTTTGGAACAGTAGGTTGGAGCAGATTACAAGGCTTGAAATGAATATAAATAGTTTCCTGATTTAAAAAAAGAAAGAAAAAAGCAGAAGAGTACTTAATTTAAACCTTGCCCTGAGGAGCTGGCAGCTCAAAGCCAACACGTGGACTTGTGTAGTGGCACTGTAAAGAGTAATTCCAAACCAAAAGGAAATTAAACTCATCTAGCTGGGTTTGCTTCAGTGTACTCCCTGCCCAACTGTCTGTAGAGCTGTTACCAACATATTTGCACTGGGAATTAGGACGCTGTTATTTGTAACAGCAGTTATTTGTAACAGCTCTCCTCCACTGCAGAATGCCCTCTTGGCACCAAATTATTTCTGCAGCAGTCCTGCAATGGCAACAGTCCTCATAATTTTAATAGTTTTTATCATCTGGGAAGTATCAATCCATTTTTGGGGTCCTGGATTTACTTATAGCATTAAGATTAGTTAATAAATATAGTAACAGTGGTATCATTGTTGTCTGTAAGACTTGCATGGGCAGGAAGCCTCACTATCTGACAGCTGGGTAGAACAAGGAAGGAAGGGCCAGGTAGGGCATTAGGGCAAGTGAGGAATGGAACAGCAGCCTCCTCCTTCCCAGCTCCCACAATGTGACCTCCAGACAAGCTCTTCCCATTCATCCTAGCACTTGGTTTTCCTGAAGAAATCTGGCAAAGGATCAGGCAATGCATAATGGGAAGGCTGCTGCATGCTGCAAGTGACAAACCCCACAGCGTTTGGCATTAATTTCTGTTGCATTTGGAGACGAGGACTGGGTAATCCAGTATGTCTTTTATGTCTTATCTGGTATTGTGTGCAGCAGGCCTGTTTAGTGAGTGTGTCACCTTTAGGCATTAGTGATGAACAACATATGAAAATGGAACCCTAACAGGCTGCTGCTTAAGCAGCTCAAGAGCCCAGCTCGTGCTGCCAGCCAGCCTGGGCTCCACGGGCACTGCCCACCGAGCCGCGCTGACCGAGGGGCCGTCCACGAACTGTCCTTGGCCTGAGCCTGCAGATATGAACTTACAGGGGAACACAACGAAGCAGTTCGGAACTATCAGTGGAAATAATACACCTTTATTTATCCCAATCTTCTTGTTTACAGGTCTATGCAGCCATAAATAATATATCAATGCATTTGCTTACTTCATGTTGCACCTGCTAATAACAGGTACAAAATACCACTGTCTCTGCCTAGTGCATTAGGAATTGTAGAGGGGTTTTGGACTCACTAATAAATACAGATTTCATTATCTATTGAGAACAGGGCTGAAAGAGGACTTAGCAAAAAAGGCCCTGTGGATGGTGTTTTTATTCCTGTCCCTTAGTGAATATCATCCAAAAGGATTTCAGCACTATACTTTGCCATCTCTTCTAAGCAGAATACAAAATTATATATAAATATATATACACTTAAATGTACTTTTGCAGCACTTTGGGGAAGATGGGGCTAACTCTGACCCAATTTTTCACTGAAGTGATTAGTGGTTCGATGTGCCTCAAACTGAAATCCATTAAAAGGTGCTGCTGTGTTAAAGCTTCATCTCTGGTGATCAAGTTTCTTTGAGGAGCCTGCAGTTACCCACTCAAAAATAGACTCACTAACAGTCACTAAGTAATTTTTTAATATTTAGGTCACTTTTCACTTCTAGTTTTCAGCTTTGGAGGCAGAACCTGGTACAGGTAGTTACTGCTCTGAATTCTGCTGTTCCCACTTAAGTAAGGGGGAATTTCACCATTAACTTCAGTAGCCAGGACTTCTAGATCTGTTCAAGTTTAAATGTGTGAAAATTTCAGAATTGCTGCCATCACAGTTCCATGTTTCAGGATGGTGTATCACTTGCTTCTGTTCCAATCCTATCATTTTTGTTAGTTAGGAGTTCTTTTGACTGAAAAGACCATGTCAATGTAAGCCCAAAAAGGTTGAGGGGTTTGGTATACTTCTTTCCCTTCCTTTTATGTGATTTCAGCCATACCTGGATTTGGAGATTTGCTGAGCTTCAACAATCCCATTATAACCAGAGCAATGCAATTTGTCTGTAGACAAGCTCTTAATGTCATTTACAGTGATTATATCTGTGTTAAAATTACAGTATTGGTTCAGAGCAATGTCATTATTTAAATAATTATTTAAAATAATTGTAAAACAAATCAGTCATCCTTTTTTGTAAAATTGCTTCAAATGACTTTTTTTCAAAGACTTCTCTTAGAAGGAGGCCTGTTCTTGTTCTCTGTCAGTGACTGTCAGGTGCAGCCAGACGTGGCTCACAGCAGTGTCATGACAATACTGAGCACGTCGGGCTCAGCAGAGGTGGCATCGACTGCTCGGAGCTGCTGCGAGGGGTTTGCTGGCTGCTGAGGCTTTCCTGCAGCACAAGGAGCATGGAGCAGAGAGTTGGATTATTTATTATAAGTACTGATTTATTACTATTATTTTCTGGATTTTCGATTTTCATTTTACATTCTTTGCCTTCTCCAAGGATGGATTCTCCATTACCTTGTACTTGTTCCCTGATGTTATGCTCGTTCTGGCAGGTTGTGCTCACACCCTGCAGTCACTTGGCCAGAACATCTTTTCTAACCCTTTGGAGAAATGGCTCTTCTGGCTTTAACCCTACGGAGGAGAACATGAGATTATCTTAACTTGGTACTTTGTTATTTTATACTTGAAGATTTAGGAGAAAAATAATAAAAGTTTCCCTTTCTCCTCTCCTAACTCAAGAGGGTATCATGACAGCTCCTGTTATGAATGTTTTGTGTCACTGGGACTCTGGACAGTTTAAACAGAGAGAACCAGACTTGGAAATGAAGCTCTCAAGGTGTCTGTCTGTGCTTGAGGCAGCTGACTCCGGAACGCTTTTGCCGGGCTGTCCATGCGAGGGAGACAGGGAGCCAGGCCAGGATGGGCTCTTCATCCCGGGAAACCGCGGCCAGAGCTGGCCCGGGAGCGCCGGGCAGGAGCCGGGCTCTGCGCGCCGCTTCTGCCTGGGAATCACCGCATGGCTCAGGACACGGGTGTACTGCCAGGAGACGAGTGGAACTGAGAACACACGAGGTGCTATCAGCTTCATAAATGAGTCACCAAAAGAGAGAAAAGAACCCTTATTAAACCAGGCACTTCTTACACTATCAACTTGTCACAAGCGTGAGACCTGAGTAAGTGCTTTCAGCGCCTGAAGGGATGATCCCTCTGCAGTGCACTCGGTTTCATCCTGATGATGTTTAAAGACATCATTTCATGTCTCTAAACATTTTCTAATGCCAAACAAATGCCGTTTGCGTTGATGTGCTCAGACTAACAGTGACATCCAGTGGCTGAGCGACCCAACCACGGGAACAATCGCTTCGAATGGAGCGGCCAAAGGGATTAGTCATGGTGACTTAGATCATATGGACTTTAGAGTGACTATGTAATATGCCATTCTCAAGACTTGTGTGACAGCCAAACCCATTCCACCTTCCCACTTGTTCTCTTGGGAAGAGCTGCAGTGTCTACAAGAGGGATTGTTGTGAATTCTCCTGTGATGGTGGTGGCTTTAGGCATAGCTTGACTCCTAGTTTAAAAACCTCCTTTAATCTCTGTAAACAAGTCACACTGAGTCTGTAAGCACTTCGGGCATGAGCAAAGCTGATGGCTGTTCTGAGAGCTGCCTGGGTACTGGGGAACAAGCAGGGCTGCAGCACCAGCACTTGTCTAAGGTGTGGAATATTGTTTCATGTACTCCCGAGTCCTCCAAAGCCTTTAGAAGAAAAAAAAAATCAAACAGAAAAGGTGACTAGAACTGGTAATGCAGTGTCATAAACAGGGCTGCAGTTTCTCTGTGCCCCTAAAGCATCTGATCAGAGTATGTGAATGCAGATCAGAACGTTTATTACTGAGATGTTATTTGTTACTGGCCTTGGTCCCAAAGGCAGCCCCTGGAGCCACCATTGCACAGTCAGACCCCTGGGCCGTGGGCATGTCACAGGTGCAAGATCATCCATTGCTCTTTGGGATGGCTGCTGCACCCCTCCTGATGGCAAACTGCAGCTGTCTTCCTCTCTTACTGCTCAGCTTCCAGAGAGACATTTGTGTTTTGTTTGTGGTCTGACAGTTAACAGAGATCCTAATGACATACAATTCATAGAGCTTTAGGATGGCAATGACAACAGCAATGCCACGTTCCAGGAACAAACTTGGGTATTTCAGAGAAAACTCACACCAAAAACCAGGAACAGCTCCCAGAAGTCTTCTGACATTAAGCGTACAAATAGCTTGATAGAATAAATGGTTGCTTCCAGCATGAACAGAACTAATTTTAGACAGGAGTCCCTAATGTGCCTGTCAGTGCTTCCAAATGAATGATTAAAGATAAAAATAGATTTATCATGTTTTTGCTTGCATGGGGCCTCAGATCTGTGAGCAATACGTAATCACCTGCTGCAAACACCCATGTGAGCCTGCCCTGATGTACTGTGGAAATGATTCCACAGTGTCCATTGAGCACAACTAATTTCATTGTCACAACTGGAGACGTCCGGGTTGCAGTAACAAGAAGTGCTTGGTAAATTTGTTTTGACTTTGCTGTTTCCTGATTAACATAAAACTGCCAGTGCTATGAGGCCTGTTCTGCACTATACTTCATTTTCTTCTAAGAGCCTGCCAGTGAATAGCACACACAATTAGAAATGTGCTTTGTAATGCTGACCTAAATGTAGATGTTGTCTTTTTTGTTGATTTTCCCCTCAAAGTTTTGGTTTTATTTATTTGTTTTTATTTACTGTCTAATTGAATTTGCATAACAGTATCCATTTAGCAAATATTTTCCTTTTAAAATAATTCCACTTGCCTCTGTCTTGTGGCCCGATTTCTAACAAATATACCAGAAATATATGTTAAAATATTCATAGTACCAGTAATACAGAAATACTGCCACAATATCACTGGATGTCTTAAACACATACACTTGTAAATACTGTCCGTGTCACAGGGGTGCAGTGTGGCTGTGGCACCTCCTTCCCGAGCATCCACAAGCATTGACAAAGCATCCATTCCCAAAATACCTGATGAGAAGACACCTTCATCACACCTGCTCAAGGCCAAAGGATTTCAGTCTTGTGAAAGGCACATCATATATCAAAAGAATTAACAGATCTTGTATTTAAGGGCTTAATTGGCAACTAAAGAGTAAAGCCAGAAAAAATGAGTTCATTATTTGTCATGGATACAGAGTACATTTGCTTTTACTATGTAGAGTAATACATTTATAGTAAGACTTTATTCTTCAAGGTTCATGGGTCAAGATTAATCAGTTGTGACCTTGGCACACAGCTCTTCACTTCATGAAGTAAAAGCTGAGCAAGGGAATCTGAAACAAGGATCCATACGTTTATATAGAGCTGAGTCTGATTGAATGGTTGAAATGTAATTGAACAGCAAAAATAACATTCCTTTGCAGAGGGAGAATGAAAGACCTTTGGAAAAAGAGAGGTGAAATACAAGTAATTTTTCAGTGAAGTGACATTATGAATTAATCTCTGACATAGCTGAGGTTGATGGTTATAGTTCCTTCCCTACTATAATCCTTTCTCCAGAGGAGTTCTTCATGCTTAAAATATTCAGAGAGAAAGATACAAATATCAACATTTTAAATGCCAGGTGCTTTCTTGACAGAGTGTTTGCTGTTTGCTGCCAAACAAAATTCATGTTTGTTTCTGCTTGGCATCTTTACTTACAGGAACTTTTAATTTTTTATCTACTTCATCCATTCTGTAGTAGCAAACCAGACTATTTCTGGGTAATAGGCTGCTGCAGTCACCCTGGCAGTTCCATCCACAAGCAATGCTGCCTACACAGGCAGGACCAGATTCCCTGTATCCAAACTCTGTTGGGACACTGGGAGAGCAAAGCTCCTGCCTCAGCTGTCTGAGTTCACAGATATCTGTGTGTGCATGACAAGGAAGAGCTTTGGTTTATATGCTGACAGGGACTTTCCAGTGATTTTTTTATCTAAAGAAACTCTTCTTTTTCAGGAGAGAGAGTTTCCTTTCTTTTTCATACCCATCAGAGCATCCTAGACCTCTGCCCCACTTTACCAATATGGTTTCCTTTGATAAGGGGAATTCCTCACATACTGTTTTTGGCTGGTTTAAGATTATTTTGTGCTCCTTGTCAGGCTTAGCACATGAGACAGTCTTCACTTGTGTGTTTGTATGATTTTTATTTGTTCCTCTGAAAGCAAAAAGCTTTTGTAGTTCCATGCGTAATGCAGGCGTGAAAGCCCATGTGCTGCTCAGGATCTGGCTGCACTACTCTGTTCACACTGTGGTACTCAGCTCTCTTCACAATCCTTTTCAAATTGTCCACTCTACAGTTTAGCAGATCTGCACCTATTTCCACAGATGTAGAAGCAATTCCTAAAAGGAGTATTTTTGCTTAGTGAGGTAGTGTTCTCTGGCCTGCTCTAGTCTACACATTATCCACTAAGTTTACACATGTTTACATAGAAAATGCATGACTGTCACCATCAAGAGGAATTATTTTGAATCACAATTTTCCTCCTATTTCCTTCTGGTTTTATGAGCTTCCCTGCCAAGACTAATCAATATGTAAACCTCTGCATGTTTGTAGCTGGTCTCATCTTTGTATATTAAAAGTTGTATTTCATAGCTTCCAGGTCTTAAAATTTCATCACAGCTTCCATGATATTCACCTTTTCCTTCACTCCTGCAAGCATGAGTTTTGTTACTTTAAATATTCTATTCATTTTTGCAGTTGTTAACAGAAACTTGCAAATCTGACGCTGCAGGCTTAAAGATTATTAGGGACATTGGAAAGCACAGAAGCTTAAAATGAGGCACTACTTTAAAGCTTGGCTCGAGAGGGTCCTCATCCTGATTCATGGCTTTGGAATTGCAGAACTCTATCGAAGCTCCTGTTCATCCTCTCCAGTGTCTTGAATGGGTGTTCCAGCCAGAGGAAGGACTTGGGAGCCAGCGCGTTGGTGTTGTGGCTCTGGGGCCGCCAGCCTGGGGCAGCCGGGGCGTGGGGCAGCACGGGCATGGCCAGGGACAGGCACCAGCAGGAGGAGTCAGAATCGTGCTCACACCTGCTTCAGCTGCCACTCCCTGTGCCCCGCACAGGGCTCCACAGCACGGGCTCCATCCTTACACTGGCAAGCATGGTTTGAACCCGACCTAGGACTTCTACTGCCTTTTCATAAATCCACTGAATCATTTATGTTTGTATTAAGGTTTATAATCTTGTTTTTGAAAAAGGAGCACTGACCTTTGGCCGATGTCATTTGCCAGACTTCCTCCAAGCGATGCCATCAGGAATTACAGGGATAATGAGGTGGAACAATTTATTAATCTGTCATCCCTGAGCAAATGGGCTACATTTGATTTTGGAGCCTTAATGTAGTGGTCATGGGTTAACCAGCTTGTAAAATCCCTTAGGCATTTCTTTCCAGGTAGGAATTAAATGGGATCTCACTGACTTACCATATAGTAGAGAAAATAATTG
The DNA here is from genome assembly GCA_013398275.1 of Promerops cafer. Lineage (NCBI taxonomy): Eukaryota > Metazoa > Chordata > Aves > Passeriformes > Nectariniidae > Promerops > Promerops cafer. The sequence goes on from VZSE01008995.1 coordinate 81,866, forward strand.
GTGAAATCTATAATTAGCATCAAAACTTCTTGGATTTTCACGGGGTCAGGAATTCACTGATGGCTTCACTGCTGCAATTCATTGCGCCCAGAGAGCTCTGCAGTGGCTTTAGCAGAGGTCCAGCCAGCACCACAACCTGCAAGAGCTCAATTGACAGATTTGCTCATGGAAATACTCAGTGGTTGAGCTGCGTTCTCTTCCCTGTGCGAGGGCGGAGCTGACAGCCCTGCCGGGTCCCTGCCCCTTCCCGGGAGGGCCGCGTTTCTCCGAGAGCCGCTCCCCTGCCGGTGTCCATTCGGCAGGACTGTTCTTCCCTGCTCTGCCCCTGAGGACGGTCCCAGGCAGCAGCTCCTCTGCCAAGGCCCAGGCCCAGCCCATGGCACAGCTGAGGCTGTGGTCATGTCATGTCGCTGGAGCCTGTGGCGTCTGGCCAGATACAGCATGGGCTATTCTCCATGTTTTGGGAACAATGAAGCTGCAGTTCCTCACTTGATCCCTCTAGACACCTGAGCACAGGTGGACTTTCATAGACATTAGTCAGCTTTGTTATGGCTGGGGTAGGCAAAGGATTTTAGTCCATAAAACAAATAATTGGATACTCAAGTTAAAATTTGATTCATCACATTGTTTTCCTCTTTTGTTCTAATTTAGAATCATATCAGAAGTGACTGATTTGACTGACTTTCAGGTTCAGCCTTTAGGTGCAAAAGGTCTGATAACATTGTTCAGGGCAAGCAGATTGATCAAATCCGGTAGGCAAGGCTGAAATACCAGACTACAGAATCCTTGGATGCATTTAAACAGCCATTTCAAATAAATGCAGCTTACAGGAAGAGTTCTACCTATCATGCTTAGGGCAGAGAGAGGGTCTAAGTTGGGATATTGCTGACACCACTGCTGTACTATGACTAAAATATGGCTTTTGATTAGTAAACAGATGGATTTTGATCTGCATCATGAGCCTGAATGAATTTGTTGCCAGTTCTTGAAGCGATTTGTGTTCTTGGAATCAAACTACCAAACAGTAACAGATGTGAGTACACTGAGCTGTCAAGAGCTTAATGAAGTAGAACCGAGATCACTACCCAGTATCAGAGAAGGGTTGAGGGGATCCCTTTTTGAAAGCTAATTATTTAGGACAGCACACCTGTCATTAGGCAGCAGAAGATACCAAAAATTAACCATTATCTCGCATGAGTTCTCACTCTGCCACATGTGGTTGAAATGATAGACAGAGTTGTAGCTCAAAATTAATTGAGCTTTCAAATTGGGAGAAAGCGGGAGAAAAAAATTATCAAGGGTTATTAAAACCAGTTGAAATCACTAGCACAGCACACCTTCCAGCAGTATAAAACATTTCTTTTCAATTCTTAGTAGTGTAAAGACAATTTGATACACAGAACACGGACAGTTAAATCCAGCAGACGTGCAGCAGATGAGACATCTGCTTTCAGCATGGTGTGGGAATAGAGAGCAGAGCCTGGCCATGCAGGGAGGCGATGCAGGAAAAGGCAGGTTTGGGATGCTCAGGGCTCTGACCACGGGCAGGTCTCTGTGCGGGGGATCTGGAGGAGTGACAGCCCCGTGCCTGCCTGCTCGGAGGCTGCGGGCAGGCCGTGGGCTCGGACCTGGCAGAGGCTGTGGGAGTGTTTGGAGAGGGCCCATGGTTCGGGCCAGGGCTGCTCGGGGTGACGCCGCGAGCAGAGGTGGCTCTGTGCACAGCCCTTGGTTTCATCAGCTGAGCGAAGCGGGAGCTCCGCTCGTGGTCACATCCCGCCGTGCCCGCGGGACCCAGCTCAGCGCGCTCACTGAAGGCAGCAGCTGCTGCTCTCCCTGTCGTACAGATGTACATGTGGAGTCACAGCTAGAGCTGTGAAGATGCCGTCTATCACTTTTTGTCCCAAGTGGAATGGGATGTAAAAGCTCACGCTTGGGGTCAGGCCTGCAGAATTGCCCAGAGATTCCCCCGAATCCCGCAGCTCACCAGCTGCTGGCAGCAGCCTCCCCTCCTCTCCCTCCATTCGATGTGGGAGCACCAGCCAGCCTGGCTGGGGGGAAATCACCTTCCAGCAAGGGACACTGATATCTGATATCTACACTGCTTATCTGATCCTTCAAGCGTGAAGAATTTAGGTTAGTCACCAATCTTCATTAGTTTTGTTGCTGTTGTAAAAGTAGCTGTGGTGAGTAAAGCGCACCTGCGGGGTTAAAATCGCCAAGTACTTTCCAAGGAGCAGTGTTTCCATCCCTGTGGAGGCTGGTGACCAAGGCAGTGTGTGTCTAGAGATGGGAGGGCTCTGATGGTGGTGGTGGGCTTGGGGGGTGATTCTTTGCAGGTTGCTATATGCAAGCAGTTTCATTCATGCAACTCGTGCTATTAAAATCACTCACCTGGTACTGGCAAGCAGAGGGGCTTGAAAACCCAGGCATGGAAAGGAGAGGAGACACGATGGCTGGCATTGGAAATGCAGCAAGGAGGGAGAAGTCTTTGTTACTCTCCATTTTTGTGGTACAGAGGATGTACAGTGCTGACCCTGGGGCTCCTCTGCAGAAAAGCAGATTTATAATTCTTAGGAGATAGCTGCATTTTTACAGGAGATTTGGGTGAATATATAACTGCCTCCATAGGAGCCTTTCATCATTTAGCATCCTACTGATGCCTGCTTTTCCTCTCCACAGGAATCCTGCCCTGGAATGATTGTAAATTACCAGACAGAAATCTTTGATCACTCACCAATTAACTCCCTTCCTTTCAACATGTAAAGCTCTGTACAAGGGAGCTCCAGTAACTTCTGTATGGAGAGAAACATTTAAATTCAACATACTGGGAAGTTGGTTACCCACTACTTATTCCTGAACAGAAAATTTCTTCTGTGGTTCTTTTAGACTGTTCCTTTCAATGTAGGCACAAATCTAGTGTGTGAATACTGGAACTTTCTACATCTGCTCTTACAAAAACGGAATTCTTCTAGTCAAACATAAATCTTTGAATTTCATAGGTTATTTCAGTGAGAAGTAATACATTGTTGTAAGCAGAGAGATAGAGATGGAGAGAGGATGCTCACTTCTTACCTTAAACTTTTTTTTTCTTGGGCCATAGTGGGAATCAGTGAAATAATCAAGGTCTGCCTCAGCTTCGGGAGTGGGCACAGCCTTGGCTTTAGCAGTGCCCCTGCCCTCGGGGTCGCAGTCCTGGCCGTGCTCGGCTGGAGCCCATGCTCCCCGGGATCACCTTCCTCCTGCATTTTAGATCTGCAAAGAGAAGGATTTGCTTTCCTTCTGAGTGAAGGATTTTTCAGTTGTAATTCTGCATGATTTACATATTTTTAAAGATTTTTGATACTTTCCAAAGCACAGGCTCCACTTCTAAGGCTGAGTGTCAGCATGGCTTCAGCCAACACACAGGGGACTGAAGGCAGCTGTGAGTTGCCTCTTGTCATGAGCAGGGGCAGAAGCTTGCCAAGTGATCCTGTTTGCAGAGATAAAATTTTTGACCTTCTAGAAGTTATTGTTGAGTTTTAGCACAGTCTCAAGTTCTCATTTTCTAGTAAGTTTAGGATTTTTATTTTTTTAACTCTACACTACCTTACTCATTCCTTCCCAGCGGGAAGTGCCCCACATACTGAATCTAGCAGTGGCAGCCACAGAATTAGACTCTCACTTCCCCTGTGAAAACATTGCAAAGTTTCTCTTGAATTTTGTTCTACTTTCATTAAACCCATGAAGTGATTTTTAACTGTAAAATAAGTTTTACTGACTCTTGCTCTCCCAAAGCAGGTGTCTAAAATAAACCCAGTGATTATTAGCTAGCTGTGTTACATTAACTATTAAAAAACAGGGGGGACATTAGTGTCACCACTGAAACAGGCAGATCTTGTCATGGAAAACAAGCTTTCAAGGTAGAAAAAACCAAACAGCCTCAAACAAGTGGTGTCAGGGTAGACAGAGAAGGATGTGGAGTCCCTTTCCCAAGGCCATGCCAGATCCAGGAATAAAGCCAAGTGTCACTCTGGAAGCAGGTTCCTCATGCCCTCTGAAGCTCTGCAGAAGCCCTGGCAGCTCTGAGGGGCTGCCTGCTTTTGAGGGGCTGCTGGGCATGGGGGGCTGCTGGAGTGCAGCAGCTGGGGAGAAGTATGGATGGACCGCCCTCTTTAGCCATTTTTTAAAGAGTAAAACGGTTCCATTAGTTCTTTATTTTTCTTAGACTCAACATTTTACAGCGAAAAGAAACCTTTTCCTGCTAAGATGTCTTAAAGTAAATGTATTGTAGGAATTTTGGTGTTCTGGGTATGTCTTCATTCACAATCATTAGGTAATTGCATTAAGCTCTCTTTACCTGGAGAGACCTGAAATTATATTAAACCCAACAGTCACATCACTGCCCAAACAACGTAGATCACTTACAAACTGAGATTCTCCCTTCTGCCCTCAAGCCAAAAGCCTGTTCAGAAGAGAGGTGTTACCACCCACCACCTGTCTCTCCAGCTGTCAAGATCTTGAGCCTGTTCATTAACCGTGGGCAGCTCTTTTAAATTATTAAATTATTAAACCTGATTGTACATTTTCTGGAGACCATTGAGCGGAACTGACAAATATCCTCTCCATGCTGGTTTCTGGGTTATGGGCTCTACTCTGGAGGAAAAGGCTCTCCATCATTTTGGTCACATTCCTTTAACTGCCCCTGATGGACGCAGCGCTTGGCACAGGGCATAGGGCTGGCATGGGCCCAGCTGTCTGTTGTCTCATGGCTGTGTTATCCTGGGCTCCAAGAACCCGGCAGAGGATTTATCCAGTGGGCAAAGCTGGGTACTGGGTTTACACTAGCCTGTGCCCAAACGCAGTTTCAAAGGCCTGTTGTGTTTAGGGAGTTTTTTCCCTTAGAAGTGAGTCACAAAAAATTACAGTAAAAATAGGGTAAAAGTGGACTTTCTTCCTTTTGTTAGATTGGTTTTATTTACAGTCCAGTTACCACATAACAGCCTGCTGAATATCCAGGAGGCCCCTGAGCAATCTACAAAAAAATGTAATCCAAAAGCAAAGAAGCAAGGGAAGAAGGAAAGCAACTTGCCCTGCGGTACAATTAAAAGTGAAGCCCAAGAATAGCATGTGATCAGGGAACACAATAAAGCAAAGGCTGGTTCAGTAGAGATTGCACATGCCATGTAACCACTGCTCTTCAAGCATCCCAGAGGGCTCTGCACACATGGATGACCTGCATGCCTTTGCACCCTGCTGAGGGCTCACCCTTTTACAGATGAGAAACAGGAATTTATTTAAATCAAAGGTGGCTGGAATAATCCAGCACAAACATTCCATTTCGAAGCCACTCTTCCTCCAGCCCGCCCTGCCAGGCTCACAGCAGAAGGCTGGGGAAGATGCTGCTTGGGGTAGGCTTGGGCTGCTGTGCCAGGGCTCTTCCCTTTGCTGCTGTGGTCAGTGGGCTCCTCAGTGGCTGTGGTGTCCCTGTCCCTGTGTGTGCCCATGTGTGCATTCCCGAGGTGGTGGGGAAAGCGTCTAGCGCAGCTGGGGGCAAAATAACTGCAAGTTGGTGATGGAGCCCTGGGCCGCAGCGGGCAGGAGCAGCCAGAGCAGGAGCCAGCTAAGCAGAAATATTGGCCTACATTTGTCTCTCCGCCTGGTGGAAGGCATGCGAGTTTCTATGGCAACTTGTGTTTTCTGTTCGTCAGGCCTACTGACTCACTTCTGAGGGAGCTGTGAAGAAAAAAGATTGTTTTCTTTCTGTGCCAAGTCAAGTGGCTCCTTTCCTGCAGCCCAGAGCTCTTGTCTGAGGGCTTCTGGTCAGGGTTTGTGACTGGTGTGACTTCACAGCATCAATTTAGGGCCACAAGAAAAGACAGTCGAATGTGACCACATCCTCATCGCCTTGAGAATACATTGGCAAGGAGTCAAGTTTATCTTCTTTACAAGAGGACGACAGGCCAGCTGGAACCCTGGGACAGTCAGGCTGGTGCTGGTGGCAGCACAGAGCTGTGCAGGAGGCCAGCGTGGTGGCTCCCGACATGTGCCTGTGCCATGGGATAGCCCAGAGCACAGACCCTCCGTGAGCTTGTGAGTGCTGATGGGATAAAATTACCAGAGAGGCCCAAAGGAGATGTTGCTGAGGTTAGTTCTTGTAGGGGGAGTCAGAGCTGGTGACAGCACAGCTCAGTGGGAGGAGTGGACACGTGCAGATCATGGAGCCAGGCAGAGCAGAACATGTTGGTTCCTGAGCACCTCATCACCTCAGCTTTTCTAATTGAGAAACTTTCCTGGATAACCAAGCTCGGTTTTCCAGCAGAGCCCAGGGATGCTGAGCAACCTCTTTTCCTTGACATGGAGGGGAGCTCTGCATCCACTTCTCTCAGGCTCCACTGAAATGCCCAGCTATTATACCCTAGAGAACACTGCGGACACTCACACGACCAGCAATTCTTCTGATGCTTTTTCTTTTGCCTAATCACAAACATAAGGTACACTTTAGGGGAGATTATCCTTACATTGTTAGCTTTAAAATGCAGTTTTCTTCCAGCTTTCCAAGGTCACAGCAGCTATCCAGTTAAAGGCTAGAGCAAAAATAAAACGTTAACGCAGCATGACCTTGGTCAATCAGTTAATCTTTCTCTACCCTATTTACTCCAGCAAAATAAAAATCCATCCCCACACACTGCAGAGTGCTTTGAGATCCTGGGGTGAAAAGTACATCATAAGCTAGAGTATTAATTATTGAAGGCCTGATAGTGTGTGTGGTGCTGGAGGGAATGTAAATGAATTTACTGTTGGTGTCTGTTTGTGCACAGCTGCGACGTACATCAGTCGTGGAGGTGCAGCCCCCGGGCCTCTGAAGGACTGCGAGGTGTGTGAGGGCTCCAGCTGCAGCAGTACTGCTACTCCAGGGAGTGAGAACAGTGTAAAAGACTTTGTCACTGTTTGACGTAGAGCTCCTTGTTCATTACCCTGCGAGGGGAGGTCAGGATGCAGGCAGCTCTCTGCTGTCACCTGCAGAATGGCACATGGGTACCTGGGAGTAACATGGAGGGGCAGAGCCTCCCGCCTCTTGTTCCCTGTTGCTATTGCAACCTTGAGGTTTGGAGGGAAAACCTATTCTAAAATTGCTAATAAATGGGTTTTCTGGCTGTTACATTAAGCTGGATTATGCAGCATACAGCATTGATTTTTAGATTTGAGAGTGCTGAATAATTTATGTGCACGTTGCCTCCTAAACCAGACTGTGGCTGTGACGGGCCTGGCCCTTCCCAGAGCAGACACAGACAACTGTGGTAGGATACAGCCAAATTATAAACTCTCTTACTTTTTAGCATCTGCTTTTAAAGAGGCAGGTAATTTCTAACATCATTTTGTTATTGAGTTTTTATTTTAAAGTGTCCAGGAGTGTTATGCCACTGCAAGCACAAAGCATGATTTTTAGAGCTACTGTTCCTTAAGATGTGCTTTTGCTATCATTCCAATTTAACATGGCCATATATTACGATATCCAATTGTTTGCTACAAGCATGAGTACACAGAAACAGCAAAAGGAAAATTGTCTTTTTGTGAACCATGAGGCTATTTATCATAAATCTAAATAAAACCCTTTTTCAGACCTTTTATCAAATTGAATTGGCTTGTGCCATTCAAGCACCTCTATTTTTCTCATGTATATTGTAGAATACATTTAAAAATAAAAGTGGATGTTGGCACAGAATTTAGCTGGTGTTTGCACTGTCCTTGTGCAGAGACTGTCTCTGAAGAGCTTAATACACTCCTGTGTGGGTTTAAGCCATGTTCAGATGATAGGTTTGTAATTTTTCTAACAACTTCATTTTATTTTTAATATTCTGCATCTTTACTGGCTGTAGCAAACAGAGCAGAATGCGTCAATTTTTCCCTTGCACTGGGTCAGCTTTGGTTAAGTCATCAAAGGCAAGAAACGTCTATTAAGTGTTCTTTTGCTGAGTCCTCAGTTTAAATGAACTTGCAGGGAGCAGCAAATACTTTTCCTCCTATTTTCTGCAGCCCAGTTCCTGCGTCCCTCGGCGGTCCCAGCCTCCCTGGAGAGCAGTCCGACGGCTGCCAAACGCGGCTCCGGACAAGTCCGAGTGCCGCTCTTCAGCGCCCTGTAATAATCTCCCTTAAATACACCAGCTCCCATCCATCAGAGGCTGACCCTCGGGAACTGGTGCGGGATCGCTGCGGGATC
>VZSE01008995.1:96812-124249 GCA_013398275.1 Promerops cafer
CGTGCTGCAGGACAGCGGCGCCGGCCCCGCTCCCGCGGCGGCCCTGGCGCGGGGACTCGGGCGGACCTGCGGGAGCGGCGCTTTGTGCCGCCGCCCATTGTGTCGGTGATGAGTCACGCAGCAGACGGGGGATGCGGAGATGAGGGGCCGCGCAGGGCCGGGAGGATTCCCGAGCACACCCCAGAATTTGGTGATGGCAGGGGCCACCCGGTCCGCGCTCCCCGCCGGGTGGGTGACAGCTCCAGTGCTGCTTCCCAGCCCGTACCAGTCCCCTTGCCATCGCCAGCCTTGTGCTGATACCGGCTCCGTGCTTACAGGTGGCGGCTGTGCTAAGGGTGCAGCAGTTAAACACCCGGGGCTCGACCTCTGCAGGCTGTTGGGTTTGTGTCCTGCTGCTGGGAGGTAACTTCCACTGCCATCTCTCCTGCCCCGTGCTGTGGGAGCATCTCGTGAGTGGGTCCGGCAAGCTATGGTCTGGGTTACAGAGGAGCAGGAGGGACCTGGCTTGTTGTGCTGGACAACTTCTGAGGCAGGAATTACTGCTGAGCAGGGTATATGAGCAGGGTAACACAGCAAAGAAAAGACATCCTGCAGGTTTCTCAGCTCCAGGAGCAGCTCACAGGGATGTGTGGGGATGTGGTGTTACACAAAGCTCGCTGCAGGCCGGAGCTGCCGCCCCGAGCGTGCCCCGGGCTCTGGGTGCTGCTGGGGGGCACAGTCACCGTGCCGGCTGTGCAGACACGTAGGGGCTGCGCTGGTTGCAGGACCAGCAGCATCAGTGCAAACGTGGCTGCTTCAGGGAAGTCTGAACACCAGGAAGACTGTGGCACGGGAGGGAGGAGCCCTGCAGTGACCTTTGGGTGGCAGGAAGATGTCAAGGGAGAGCACAAGCAGAGGAACAGCTGGGAAAGACTGGGGAATAATGAGTAAGAACAGTAAGACTGGGTGGGCTTCCTTGCCTTGCCTTCTTCCTCTCCTCCCACTTGAAATCTTATGTTCTGCAAAGTGTTATGGTCTGTGTTATACCCCCAGTTACACTGTGGAACTCCAGGGGTCCAGTGTGGCCTGAAAATCAATCAATTTTGGGAACAGCATTAAAAAATATGTACTGAACTCATCTAAGGGCTGCTGGGTCTGACAGCAGTGCCTGCTGCTGTAATGCTCTTGCTGTAAGCTTGTGCCTCCCAGGCATATAAACACTCGTTTACATGGGCACAGACCCACAGCCTGGGGTCCTTTCTCTGTTATGTGCAAGCTCCAGAGACATTTGACTTGAATTAGAGGGTGCTGATTTCTTTGAATTCAAATTAATCCAAGAATGTTTCATGGTCTAAGAAAAACAAATTTCTTTATAATTGCAAGTAACTGATACTTGTTTTCATAGGGTTTTTCCCATAGATACTCATCTGTGACTGTCCAGCTTGTGCTGCTGCTCTCTTGATGGTGCCCAGTTCATTCGCACCATTCCTTTCCTGAGTGGTGCCAGCGCAGGCAGTGACCCTGCAGCAAGCACAGTTCTGGGCTTTTCCATCTCACCTACCTGCCTTTTGGCACGCTTAATTGCCTGGGAGTGATAACGGTGTGTGGTGGCCAGAAAGGTTTCCTTTGGCTGTGCTGCCACCTTCCTTGTGCCAGTGGGCAGGGAAGAGAACCTGCTCAGACCCAGCATCCATGGTTGGGCAGTGGCTCAGTGCTGTGCTCAGTGCTGTGCTCAGTGCTGTCTCTCACTGTTGTCTTTCAACAGATCTCATCAGTATAATGTTGGGATGCATCTCCAGAAACCTTGTGGGGCTTTTTGGCCACCACTGGCTTCTGTCTCACCAGGGTTCACACACAGGTCCCAAACGTCTCCGGGGCTGTGTGGCCTCGGCCTTGGCCTTGCTGGCTGCTGCAGGCAAGCACACCCACCTGGGTTTCTTTCAGGGGTGGTTAAAGCACCTCCCAACCCACAGTGTGAGTTTATCTATTTCCAGAGGCTTCCAGGAGAGCTGCACTGCAGTTCTGAGGACAACAGTGCCATAGTGACATGCTTATTCTGACAATTAGACTTTGACTTCAGGAAGAGCCTTGCTCTGTGACACAGCAATGTCTGAATTTTGGGGGTGGCAAGGATAATTGTCGTGGGATTGCAGGGATAACTGCCTTGGTGCAGCCAGTTCAGGTGATGGTGGTGACTCCCTGTTTTGATGGGCAGATACCCTTGATTCTTCTTTCTTTTTCAAGTAGGAGATAGAGTTCTAAAGGGCAGTCTGTACATTTCCATTCATTTCCTTGAGAAGAAAGCTGGCTAGAGTGAGCAGCCTGTGGAAACAGCCCCTGGTGCAGCTCTGGGATGAAGGTGCAGCAGAGAGCCCTTGTTCTCATCACAGGATCGAGGAATGTTACCTGGAGCAAACATGCTTACCTAACAGGCTGGCTGTTATCTGCCAGATCCAGTTTTGCCATGACTCACTGAACTCATTTCACCTGTCTGTGCTCCCTTGCTGGCTGGGTAACATACGAGCAGTGTGTTTGCTGGCTGGGTAACACATGACTCAAGGCAGCCTGCAGACCACTTGCCAGCAGTGGATGAAGTGGGGTCTCAGAGTTTCTTCTGAGGGCACATCTGTGGGCTTTTTTGTCTGTTTTAAGGATACATAGTCTGTTTATAATACTGTTTACTAAGTCAGTTCATGTTTACAGTTCTTTTCCAACCTGTACATTTAAGGCACGTCATGGTTCACGGTTCCTGCAGTGTGCCTCTGTCCCTGGGCCAGAAGCAGGGGCAGCGGTGTCCTCATATTCGTGGGAGCAGGTGGGTTGGGTCCTGCGTGTCAGCAGCGCCACTTTTTGCTCTGAACTGTGACACAGAAGCTGTTCAGCTGACAGAAATACATGTTTTTCATCAAAATGCATTACTTAGTTTCCCTGTCTCTTAAAAGCACCGATGCCTGGTGGAAAAGCACAGGCCCATCTTTTGTAGGACAGCCTACCTGCTTGGTTGCCCAGGTGAAGCTCTTTGGATGGTGGAGCAGAGTCAGCTGTTGCTGTTGGTGCCCACTTGGCCTGTCAGAGCCAGTGCTTTCCTGCACTTTTTCCCAAATGCCACAGAAAGGTGCAACAGGAGTTGTGCATCCCTCCAGCCCGCCAAGCTGCGGTGCTGCAGCCGTGACAGTGGCACGCTTAGCATCCTGGTGACATGAACATCCTGGGCTTTCTGTACAGATGAGGCTCTCCATGATGGTTTTCCTTTTTTAGCAGTCTTGATCTCTTTTCTTTTCCTTTGTAATGCTGCTGAATCCTTACCCTTTATTTCCTTCTTCTGTCCACAAAGATTTAGTTGTAACCAAAATGCGGCTAAAATTACTCTGGAGCTGATTCAGGATTTCATTTAAGCACTGGAATAGCTTATTAAAGCACAATGTAAATTATCTGTAGAGTCTGGAGAAGCTGTTTTTAGAAATGTCTGCCAGGTATTTATTTAGTTATCATTGATTCTTCTTTGGGGCTTGGGAGATAAACTACTTCAAGTTTTCTTGAGGGTCTTTCTCTATGTTCCAGAAGCTGCAGTGGTTCTGTTGAAAGTAAATGCTTGCTTGTAAGCCATGTGTCTCCATAAAGTACTAATAAAGTGTGTGCTCCCTAGATTTTATCAGGCAAGAAGATCACCTTGTCATTTCTCTTAATTGATTTCAGGTTTGGATACCAAGGTTGCTGGTTTCACTAGTGGTCTGTACTGGTTAGTGCTAAGGAGGAATAGTTCACATGAAGACTGACTTTCCTTTGCCTTTAGAGATATGACATGAAGTTGTCATCATCCTCTGGCTGAGACAGTGGAGATCTGAGTACTGTAGTTGTTAGCAGTGAATGGTGATCCAGTCTGCAGATGAGGTGTGAGCATGTGACAGCAGTGGCAGTGCAGCAAGATCGCTCAGCAGGGAGAGCATCAGGCACGGGTAGGGGGTCTCTGAACCCCTGAAACTGACCCCAGCTGGGCTGGCTTAGCTCTTGCTCCTCTGGAGTGTATGGTGAACTTCTGAGTTCTAATTGTGAAGCATTTTAGGTTCCTCTGTGAACAGTGTGCTCCTAAAATACAGTTTAGTTGGTCTTTGAGGTGCTAGTAGGGCCCCGAGTGTGAGGAGAGGGCGTGGGACCATTCTCTATGAGGCTGCAGTCTGAACACAGCACTGAGAGCAGTAGTGGCGAGTGGCCGTGTGGAAGTGTCCCTGCATGCCTGGCAGCCAGCTCCGTACTGAGGGCATGGCCAGGAGCCCGGAGGGCTTTGGGAAGCAGTGCCGTGTCTTGGGTCTGCCGTGCTACTGGTGAAGGAACAACAGTGCCAAGGGGTGGACACCAAACTGCAAAGGCTTAGCTAAGATGGGAGAAGAAGTGGGGCTTGTGCTGTTGTCAACCAAAATTCAGAAGGAGTCAGAAAAGGGTTCTCAGTCCTGCCAGCTTGTTCCTGGGCCTGGAAGTGCCCGTGGCTGTGTGCTGCAGCCTCTGGTGTCAGCAGCAGTTGCTGTGACTCAGAGCTTGCTTGGCTGATGCTGGGCTGTGCTGGGCTCCAGTTCTGCTGACTGTTCTTATCTCCCGCTTCCTGGTTCTCCCCTGCAGAGCCAGGGACCTGCAGAAACAGAAACCAACCTCCAGGCTCCAACCTGCCCTTCCTCTTGGCATGACTGTCCCCCTCCAGGGCAGCCTTGGGAGTAGTAAATACCTGGAGACTCTTCTGTACCCAGCACTTTCCTGGTAGGAGCCTGGAGTGACTCCTGTGGGTGACACTGCTGCATATCCAGAGTGAGTGACACCCAGGGCACTCCTCTCCAGGGCTGTAGCAGTTCAAGGTATGCAGGATAAGCTCCCAGAAGCGTTGAATGATTCAGAAAAACACTTCAGACCATTCAGAAAATGACACCACAGAACTGCCTCACTGTTCCTGGAGAGAGAGATGTTCTCCATTGAGCACACACAGAGGTAGGATGCTTGGCTGTGCAAAGGCACACGCCCTTGATAAACCCTTTGTACTGATAGTGTCCCTAGTGAAAGGTAGGAGCATTCAAAGGGCACTGACATCCCTTAGGGCCTGCTCCTCCAGCGTGGTTCCGGGAGGCTCGGGCAATGCCCTGGCTGCGGCAGGCCCAGGCTGCCGGCCCGAGGGCACGTGTGGCTCTGCCCGCTGCTCCCTGGCTGGCGCTGGCAGCAGTGCCTGTGACAGATGGGTGGCATTTCCAGGGCAGGCAAAAGGGACGAGATATATTTAAATGCAGCAGATTATTAGGTAACAAAGAGTGCCTGGTACTGTGCACTCGGACCGTCGAGGCCCTAAAATAGCACCAGGCCACTGGTCAGGGGTGCTGACCCTGTTTCTGTGTCCTCCCAGGGCAGGATTTGCTGTTCTGTCCCGTGGCTGCCAGTGTTGATGTCACTGCCTGGGTGGCATGGCCACGGACCCGAGGTACCTGCTCTTGCCATGTGAACCTGCTGGCAAGTGTAGTGGCGTGGGCACAGTGGGATTCCAGGACCCCTCCTGCTTGGGCTGTGGTTCAGACCCCCTGGGGGTTCTCAGGACCTGTTCACTCACATGGTTTGTTCTGTCCTCAGTCCCCTTGATAAGAGTGTGAAGAATGAGTGGAAATTACACAAAATTTTGAGGTGCACCTTTGGATTCAGCTATCTTCTTGCCCAAGGGGATGCCCTGAGCCTTGGCTGTTTTCTGTGTATGGGCTTGCAGGAGATTTCTGTGCTGAGTGTGCCACAAGGGAAGGAATGAGCCTTGCATGTGTCCGGCGTGTGTCTGAGCACACAGCACTCTGATCACCCATCCTTGAACTGTATCTGACCAAACGTGGGTGAGCTTCCTTCATATGGGAAAACATACAGCTTGGAGGGGGTTTCTTCAAAGGATGTCTTTGGTTTGTGTGCAGGGTGTGAGTGCAAAGCGAGCAGGAGACAGATCTTCACCACCCAGTGGAAGGATTTCTATCCAAAGAGGTGGCTCAGGGCCCTCCAGTCCTTTTGCTGGGGTTGGGAGCATGGGTCCTTTCTGCCTGTGGGTAAGTCATACCCAAGAGGACAGTGGCTCTTCAGTGTTAGATTTTGGCCAAAAAAAAAATCCTTGAAATAAACTCTTTAGCTCAAGAGAGCAACACCAAAGGCCTTGCTGGCAGGTTGTCCTCAGCCTGAGGACTGCACCTGCTTCCAGAGACATTTACATAAATATTTGTGATCAGTAATGCCTGCTTTAACCTTGCTTCCCTGTTCTCTCCCTTCCCGATGAGCGTTGCTGGTTGTAGGAGTTGCACGCCGGCCATCGGTGCGGGTCTCGGGTGTCCCGGCTGGATGCTCTGCTCCGCTGCGGCCGTGTCACCTCCAGCAGCCCGGGCAGGTCCTGCTGTCCTCACCAGACCCCAGCACTGCCAGGGCTTCCCATTAATGACTCCTTCGCTGCTCCCTGCTCTCGGTCTCAGCGCAGGTGGAAGTGTGGGTGGAAGCTGTGTGGGCTTTGGTCTGGTGTGTGCCTGGGAAGGCGGTGCTGGTCAGCCTCTGGCCGCTCTCTCTGTCCCTGAGGCCGGACGTGCTCAGGGAGCACCGTGAGTCAGCAGGTCCTCGGGGTTGGGTTTCCTCATGCACCCTGTGCCAGGGCCATTGCATTGGCTCTGGCTGCGAGCCAGCAGCAAAGTGGAGCAAAAGATCTGCAGACAAAGGGCTTTTCTTTATTAGTTATTAATGTTGTTCAACTGAACCACTCTGAAATTGTTGGTAGCTAAGATTTGTGTTTGCATCAGGGGATTCCTGCTGGGGTTTTTGCCGCCCTGCGCTGCTTCGCTTCTTCCTTTAAGGAATTGTTGATAATACCCTGAAATATTTTGAGAAAATACAAAGAAATGCAGCTTTAAGGCTCAGCTACTGCTTAAGCAACCTCCTTCCTGTTTTGAAGTCAGTCAGATCTTTTGCTCACTCACCCCCTACTTGTGCTGCAGAAGTTGAATGAAAACTTTGGATTTGAGTCTCGGGCAGCCCTGGGAAGAGTGCTGTATGGATGTGAAACCCTTCCTGATGACAGAATTTCATGTGGTGCTTTTGTGAGTGCTGCAGGGTCAGAGACTGGGGCTGCAGCCCCAGTGCTAGAGCTGGATCCAGAGGGTGGTTTCTCCAGGTGTGGGTTCAGGACAGTGTTTACCTTGGCAGCTGGCTGCTTGACCTGGCTCCTGCGCTCCTAAGGGAGGTTGGGGTGTGTTTGGACTTCTGCTGCAGCTGAACTTCAGGAAATTGTGTTTACTGAATCTGGGTTGGTGTTGCTGTGTGGTCACATGTACCAAAGGGCATTCAGAGTCAGGAATAAGAGTTTTGTTCCCTTTGTTGCTCTCTGTAGTTTTTGCACTACACCCCTCAAAATCAAAAGATGGATTAGAAAGTATCCCAGTAGTGGCAGGGCCCCTTGAGGGTGGCAAGGGCTGGGCAGCTCTGTGCCAGGGCCCTTTTCCCCTTGTTCCACTTGTTATGTTCAATACAGATTCTTCTTGAAGATCACTGGGGGGTTGAACATAACCTGGTAATTCTAGGTGGCAGCATACGTGCTCTTCTCTCTAATTTCCTAAATACACATTGTGATATCAGTGTTTCAGTTGAGCCAAAGCTTCTCCTGGGAGAGGCTCTGTTGGGATGTTTCTTAGAGCTTCCTCTGAACTACCTGATATTGGTGACTGTGTAAGACAGAACACACAACTGTCCATGTCCTTTCCCTAATCCCTCCCTTGATAAAATAAGGTTTTATTTTCCAAATATTTGTATGTTACTGTGAAGAGTTTGCTGCATCACCTTTTGTTGCAGCTCTTCAGAGGTTGTCAGGAGTGGGATCTGCTGAGCCTCACAGATGGTGGGTTTGGAGATATTTGATTAAGGCTGCACAATGTCTAGATGCCAGGGCCACTGGCGCCGCAGGACTTGTATAAATAAATTTTGTTTGTGCCATGTTCACGCAATTAAAGCCAGAGCCCTGGATTGCGTTTGATGAGGTTTATTTTGCTAGTCGGGCCACACAGATTTCATTTACTTTGATGCTCTGAAAACATATAGGAACGTACACGCATCAAAGCCAAGTTTAAGAGCTTGATTAAGATCCACAGCAGTAAAGAGCTGCCCTGATGTGTTTGTATCAGTGCAGTGTCCATTGAGCTGGGATTTACTCAGGATAGTATAAAACCCAGGGTATTTTAACTCAGGGACCCTGCCCCGTGCTGGTTGTAGGCTGTGCCCAGGGAAGGTCAGGGAAGCGCCGTTGCTCACTGTGGGTGTTTCTCTTTCAGAGGAGAATGAGAAGCATGAGAAGCTCTGCCTGGAGAGGGAGCAGGAGCAGAAGAAGGCGGGCAAGGCCAGCGTGCCACGGGCCAACAGCGCCCTATCCCCAGAGGAGCCCCGGAGCGAACTGCTGGTGCCCATCTCCCCCCCGGGCCCAGTGCCCCTGCCGCCCCCGCCGCTGGCAGCTCCCATTTCAGTCATTCCCATCCCTGTTGTCACCAGCTCCCCCCAGCAAGCAGCCCAGACCGCCCTGTCGCCGCCGCTCGTGCAACGCCACCAGCCCCTCGTAAGCACTCCCAGTGTCCCCAAGGAAGCGCCGTCGGTGGCGCCGGTGATCCAGCGGCCGCCGGGCCCGCACCTGCCGGATGGGAAAGCCGCGAGCCCGCCGTCGGGCAGCCCCAAGCAGCTCCAGCACTACGCGGCGCCGGTCCTGGCCATCTCCCAGCACCACGTGGTCCCGCAGCCCATCCAGCCCCTGCAGCACCCGGCAGCGCCCGCGCCGCTCGGCGCTCTGAAGCTGGCACCGGCGGACGACATGAAACCCATCGAGCTCAAGAAGAGAATTGGAGGGTGAGTGCACCGTGCATGTGTCCAGGAGGGACCAAGCGAAGCTGCGTCTCTCTGGAGTGGCTCCTGCTTGTGCAAAGTGTTGTCAGATCAGAAATACCAAGACCTGTGGATGTTTAATGTCTTTGAATTGCTGAGAGCAAGGTTTTTTAGCTTGATGGGTTTTTATTTTCCTCCCTCACTCCACACTGTAAGATTCTGTATAAGGATTTTTTTTTCCAGGCCAGAACTGTGTTAGGAAGCAAGCCCCAGCCCTGCTTGTCTGATCTCAAGTGGTATCTCGTGTTATGTTTGGCAGAAGATCACTGCTTGTACTGGTCAGGGAAATCAAAGTGTGCTGCTGCTTCTGGGAGCTTTCTTGAAAACTGGAATGGGAGCTGGGAGATGTTATTCTGAGGACAGAGATCCCCTTAGTTGCTGTTTCAGTTTCTCAGTGCTGTAAGTGCTAAGGGCCTCCTGCTTGCTCAGAGTCGTGCAGCTGGAAGGGACTGAAGGCTATTTAGTCTGCCCTCACCCTCTGACGGGACTTGTGGCTCTGATGTTGCTCCAGGTTAGTGTTTGTCTGGCTTGTTCTCAAGGACTGTGGCTGGTGGAGACCCTGCCTTCTCTGTAGGTGGTTGTTTCCAGACCACAGTATCCCAATAGGGAGTCTGGTATTACTGCTTGTGGACTGGGAGGACAAACCATTCCCTTCTTCGCAGCAGTTTTACCTGTTTCCTTTGGCCCCTCAGTTTTCCTGCAGCATAAGTGACCTGGATCTGTTCAGTCTTCCCTCCTGGCTGTGCTGCCTGGGCCTCTGACTCCTCTCCTGGCTGCCTGCAGCAGGGAGATGTCTCTTGGCAGGGGTGTTGGAGATGGTGTGTGAATCCCGTGGGGGCTGGAGGAGATGTATAGTGGACAGAAAAAGGGTTCATAGTGTCCACTGGGATGTAGAGATCCCAAAATGCATAGAAAGAAACAGTGAAAGTAATGAAGATAGGGGTTTGTGAAGATGAAGGCTTCAGTAAAATGCCAGTGTAATTCCTCTAAGAAGATTGGGATCTTCAGAGCCTGTCTGCTGCAGGAAGGATCTGTTGGTCTGTGCACTAATGAAGAGAGCCTGTCAGTGACGTTGTGTGGGTTCAGGGAGCTGTGGAGGAGGTTTCTGCTGGCACGGGGGTACCAGGGCAGGCTGCACAAGTTTGGCTGCCTGGGCTGTGGGCAGTGGGGTGGCTGCAAGTGCACCCACAAAGTGCTGCTGTGCTGTCAGGCTGAGCTTTGCCCCTGGGAGGTGGGAGGGCTGTGGTGCCAGTGTGGAGCACAGCATCACCACTGCGTCCCCCCAGAATTGCTCCATAAGCACAGAAAACATGTCTTTTTCAGCCTGTAAATGTTTCATGGGAAAATACTGTCAAATATTTGTGACAATTTATTAAATATGATTACCTCAGTGTCTTGTATTTTCAGTCTAAGGCAAATAATTACTTTGCACAGTGTATGAAAGATACTTGAAATCTCCACATCTGCTAATGGATCTTATCACTGCTATAGCTGAAAAAACGAGATAACGTGCATTTGTTTGGCTTTTCCTAAAAATATTCCTCTGATTCAGAGAGTGGGTGGACTCAAACCCCAAAACCAGAAACTCATGCTGGTTTTTCCTTGAGCAGTGACTGGAGAATTCCTGTACTGCTTCATTCCATGTTTATCCTCAGCTGTGTCGTTTCACGCACAGTAAAAACCCAAAGCAGTTGGAAGTGTCTGCCCAGTCCCATACACTTGAATTTGAAACTGCACAAACCTTGTCCCACTGGAGTGTAGGCATAGATCAGAACCAGGTCAGAGTCTGGGTTCTCTGGGTCTGTACAAATACTTAAAATCCATACTTTGTGTCTTTTCCTGCTGTTGGTAGTAGCCGTGTCTGCATATATACACACACATCACACCTGTTTGTGTCTTCTGTGCACTGTGTGCACAATGCTTAGTTCATCTGATGCACATGTAAAGTATGGAGTTCATCTTGAAACAGTATAGGCAGAAATACATATGTACTTAATGTTAAACCAGTGATATCTGAACACCTCTGCTGCTTTTGCATCTTGACATACAGACACTGCTGCAAGCACAGGTGCAAGGCAGGAGTTTTCAACCTGACACTGAGCTGATCTTTGTTCTGTTTGGGTTACAGGGTTGGGACCAGGGAAGTACATAATAAATTGGAGAAGAACAGGTGCGTAGAAAGCCAGGGGTTTGGGTTTTTTAATTGTAATTCCCCTCCTTTTTTTTTGGCCTATCATCTGTCAATATTTGCTTGGCTTTGGTGGGTTTTTGTTTGTTTGTTTGCTTGTTTTTCAAAAAGATAACCTGAATAAAATTCTTAGTGATTTCTACTGAATCTTGCAATATTGCTTGCCTTTCTTATAGCTCAATTCTGCATTTCTTTCTTCCCAATATGTTCTGTTTAACTGCACCATTGCATCCCAACCACCCTGATCCTGCAAAGCAATAACAGTGCATAACAGTGTGACTCTTTTGATTTAAAAGGAGTAAAATACCCCAAATCAGGGGTCAGTGTACAGTGTGAATACAGAATAAACATCAGTTTCTGAGCCAAGACTCTTGTAAGCCTGACTAGCTAAATTGGAGGTATGGTGACAGTGAAAGCACCAGCACAGTGAGATTTTATTTAAGGCTGCACAGTGCTCCTACCAAAGCTGGGACAGAACCCAGGCACAGTCTCTGCTGGGGTGAGCGTGCTGAGGGGGGCTGCTATGCACAGGTGTAGGTGCTTTGCTGGATCAAGGCCCCAATTAAGCTCTCCCGTCTGTGGAATTGGTTTCTGGTGTGTCTCCTGGCAGCTGATGACCCACCTGTGTTTTCTTTAGACGTGCACATTTGAAAGAGTGCTTTGAGACATTAAAGCGCAACATCCCCAACGTAGACGACAAGAAGACCTCAAACCTCAGTGTCCTCAGGAGTGCCTTGCGATACATCCAGGTACGTGCAGCGCTCGCGGGGCTGGGGGCGTGCACAGGAAAACGGGAGACAAACTCCCCTCCTAGAAGTTCCAAGTTAACCACAAATCATCCTTACCAGCAGTGGTGATGGCAGGGAGCAGATAATGCAGATGATCTTCGAGATCCAGGCTGAGTGAACTTCAGTTGCTCCTTTTGGGCTCAGGTGAATTTTAATACGTGTGGTGTGGAGAGGTTTTCTGTTTGCTTAACCAAAAGACAGATTTCTGTAAAGATATGGTATGTCTCAAAATTTTGATGAGATGGACATGTGAGTACAAGTCATTTGCTTGGAGGCAAGGAAAGCCTGGAATCTGAGGTTACACCATGAAGCTGTAGGTGGATGGGGCACCACCAGGAGTGAAACTGGGAGAAGGCACAGGTAAAAATCAGTTGTGTTTGTAGCTGGAGGGAAATAAGTGTTAGTGTTTGCTTGTTCAGTGTTTGTGAAAGTGGTTAATGGTAGCACAAAAGAAATTGTTTAAGATGTCCCCTGTGAATGTGAAATCAGTAGCATGTAATGCAATTAAAATTCATCTGAAAACTGGAAGAGTTGCTGCATTTATAGTGCAAATGGAGAGCCAGTACACCTTGTACATTTTGACTGGGATAAAAGGTGCTGAGGATTGATCACAATGGACTTTTCCACATTAAAATGTAATCTTTTCTCACTTTCTTCCCATTTTTCCTCAGTCACTCTCAAACACCATTTTCCTCTGGTGTTCAGAAGTGCTGGACATTGATTATTCACTTCAGCTTTGCTTTGGAGAGTCAGTAATGCCTCAGAATTAGATCAGCTTAGCCCTTGTATTAGTTTTCACCAACAACTTCCCTCAGAGAGACTTTGGTTGGGGCAAATTCTGACTGTACCCAGCCACTCTGTGTTGCTCAAAAAAGTGGTTTTTGGGGATGTGGTTGTATTGAAACCTAAAGGGCTTTAGAGAAGATCTGAGCCTTTCTTTGGATTTTGGCAGGCTGATGTTGCAGTTTGTGGGAGGAGCCTCTCTGATGGCCAGGCTGGGGTGTGCAGTCCTGGGCCAGGGCGGGCTGTCCGTGGCTGTCCGTAGGTCAGTGTGCAGTCTGTCTGGGGTTGTCCATTGGTCAGTGTGCAGTCTGTCCGTGGCTGTCCATTGGTCAGTGTGCAGTCTGTCTGGGGTTGTCCATTGGTCAGTGTGCAGTCTGTCCGTGGCTGTCCATTGGTCAGTGTGCAGTCTGTCTGGGGTTGTCCATTGGTCAGTGTGCAGTCTGTCCGTGGCTGTCCATTGGTCAGTGTGCAGTCTGTCCGGGGTTGTCCATTGGTCAGTGTGCAGTCTGTCCGTGGCTGTCCATTGGTCAGTGTGCAGTCTGTCCGGGGCTGTCCATTGGTCAGTGTGCAGTCTGTCCGGGGCTGTCCATTGGTCAGTGTGCAGTCTGTCTGGGGCTGTCCATTGGTCAGTGTGCAGTGCTGGGCTGGGGCCAGCTGTCCCTGGCTGTCCATTGGTCAGTGTGCAGTCTGTCTGGGGCTGTCCATTGGTCAGTGTGCAGTCTGTCCGGGGCTGTCCATTGGTCAGTGTGCAGTCTGTCCGGGGCTGTCCATTGGTCAGTGTGCAGTCTGTCTGGGGCTGTCCATTGGTCAGTGTGCAGTGCTGGGCTGGGGCCAGCTGTCCCTGGCTGTCCATTGGTCAGTGTGCAGTCTGTCTGGGGCTGTCCATTGGTCAGTGTGCAGTCTGTCCGGGGCTGTCCATTGGTCAGTGTGCAGTCTGTCTGGGGCTGTCCATTGGTCAGTGTGCAGTGCTGGGCTGGGGCCAGCTGTCCCTGGCTGTCCATTGGTCAGTGTGCAGTCTGTCTGGGGCTGTCCATTGGTCAGTGTGCAGTCTGTCCGGGGCTGTCCGTAGGTCAGTGTGCAGTCTGTCTGGGGCTGTCCATTGGTCAGTGTGCAGTGCTGGGCTGGGGCCAGCTGTCTGTTGGTCAGCCGGCCTGCAGCTGGGTGCTCCTGCAGCTGGGTGCTTGCCTGGCGTGGCAGAGGAGGTCACAGTGACCTCGGGCCGGTCCAGCATCTGCCTCCACGTGTGTGGGGAGCACGTGGCGAGCACAAGGCCTGGCTGGCATGGCAGGGCTGCCAGCTGTGAGCTGGCGCTGACCGGCACCTGGGCAGGCTGGCTCGCTGCCCCGCGGGCAGTGGCACGGCACGGCCTGTGACGTTGTGTAACCTCCTCGCCGGTCGCCTTCTCCTCCTCATCCTCTCTGGCAGCTGCTCAGGGAGTATCCCGAGCACTGTTTTCCTTGGCGGTGCCAAAGCCACGGGTCTGTGACTCAGTCACAGGATTCAGTTGTGCTAAAAACTTGAGCACTGTGTATTTGCCTGAAAAAAACCCAGATTATTAGAAATCTGATTTGAAATTTCAGCGTTCAGAAACAAAAATCATCTTTAAAAAATTTTGTTTACTGCAGTTTGAATTTAAGTTTGATCTATTTCAACAAAACTAAGCTCTTCTATCAGTGTGAGGATGGCTACTGACCATGTGCCAGGCTCCATGTGTTTCACTCACAGGGTCAGTGTTTCCCTTGAAAAGAGAACAGGGCAATTGTACAAAAGAGATTTAAAAGTAAGAGCTCTTACTCTCAGGATAGCAAAGTAGTTTTTCACTAAAGGGAAAAAAAAAAGCCCAAGAAACTCAAACCTAAATGAGCATTGCAGGGGAGGAGCACAGCACCGGCCAAAGCTCTGCACAGCGGCTGTTCTGCTCCTGCAGGCCCTGTGACAGTGCACTGATTGTTGCAACCTCTCTTCCTACAAAATCCTTCCTTCCCCCCTTCCCAGCTGGAACTTCTTAGAAACAGGCTGTTTGTTTCCTTGTCTGGATTTAAATATTTGTATCTGCATCAAATCAGATAAGTTAGAAAGTTAAATTCTGAACTTCCCATAGAGCTGTCATTTTAATTTATCCTTGGACCTGGGCTTGTGCTCTGCAACAGAAAATTAGAATTTGCAATTAAGCACACTGTTGCACAAAGGAAATGGGGCCCAACGCAGCTGGAAGTTAATAATCCCTTTAGCTGGTGATTCAGCCTGAGGCAGTGTGGGCTGTTGTGCTGCGGAGGAGGGTGTCCCGGTGGGTCCAGCAGCAGCGTGGGCTCCAGACCTCAGCACACCCCTCCAGCCAAGTCTGTTTGTTACATGGGCCACCTCGGCTCTTGTTCTTCACTTTCCTGCCTGCACAACCTGAGTGAAAATGCTGGAGACCTCTGGGAAGTTTGTAAGATGCATGGAGCGGTGTGGAAAACCCACAGTGAGAATAGAATGCTGTTTGCTTTGGGAGAGCAGCGCCGTCCCCTTGCGTGCTCCTGAGCAGTGTCCCCGGGCAGAGGACAGGCCTGTCCTCCCCGGAGCCCCTCTGGCTCTGCCCGTGCCGGGGAAGGGGCAGGGGGGAGCGCAGCCCAGCCCGGCACGCGTCAGACGTGGCTCGCAGCCCCTGCGGCTGGGCTGGATTTGCTTCTCTCTGAAGGATTCCTTCCCCCTAGGAAATGGAATCGTCTTCTCTGGAAGCTAACTGAAGCCCTTAAGCAAGACTGCTACTCTGTGTTCTCAAACTGTGCCTGTCACCGTGGCACATGAACACCCTCCAGTTTCCGGGCCTATTTTCTATTGTACATTTAGTGTCAGATGACATTCAGGTGATTTGCTCACCAGGTGACACTGGAACAACTGGCACACAGCCCAGCCCAA
This sequence comes from Promerops cafer, assembly GCA_013398275.1. Taxonomy (NCBI): domain Eukaryota; kingdom Metazoa; phylum Chordata; class Aves; order Passeriformes; family Nectariniidae; genus Promerops; species Promerops cafer. Next base: position 112,356 of record VZSE01008995.1, read on the forward strand.
CCTGTCAGTCTTCAGTTGTGCTGCAGGTCCTGCTTGTTGGCCAGTTTCCCCAGTACAATTGGAATGCTGACTAAATAACCATGTGCTTTAAAAATCTGAGATGTAGGTGAGCTTCCCAGAGGGCCCTGCAGCCATGCCAGGTCCTGGTGCAGGGAGGTGCTGGACTGCACAAACCCACAGGTCTGACAATGGTTGTGGTTAAAGACCAGAACTCATTTACATTCAGGCACTGTTGTGACTGGATTATTGATCAAAATGCATAAACCAAACCGTGCTGCTGAATCCTGTTAAATTCCCCACCTTGACAAGGATGGTTGTAACTGTTATTTTTTATTCTGTGCCAGCTATGAGGTGAATATACTCATCTTCTGTAAAAATTGTCTAGTAGGAGTCAGGTCCATCAGTACCTGCGGTGCCTCCCTCACGTGAGCAGTGTTCAGATGCCAAGCTGTGCTGCTTCATGTTGTTTACCTGACCTGATCCACTGATTCTATCTTTACTAATTAGCCTGAATCTCAGTGCCAGCAATGAAGGCCTCCAGCATCCGTAGGCTGTGGCCATGCAACGTGGTGTCATCTGTAGGTTTCAGAAAGTGATGAGAAATAAGACCTTCAAAAAAACAGTGTTTAATTCCCTGCTGTTCCTGCAGTAGGACCTGTCTGCAGGGAGGCTCATCCAGGGAGTCATCAGGGCAGTTTTATTTGCAGGATTGGCTACAAAACATGTCCTGTAATAGTGATTAAAAATGTCCAGCATTTGGACCTTGAGTGATTGGAGGCTATTTCTTAACCATTGCCAAGAGGGATGGTGATTTTTTTTAAAGTATCTCACTCCTTACTTGTACACGAGAGTTTGGAAAGGGTGAATGGAATTGTAAATCTGTCAGTGTGTTTGTAATTGTCAGAGGATCCACACCTGTTCCACTGCTGTCATTTAAGTAGTAGTTTGAAGAAGCACTAAGGTTGTAAAAATCAAACCAGCCTGTAAGTGGATTGCAGCACAGGGTTTGGGAATGCTGCTGTGTGGTAGCTGCAGTGTTTGGGGGCTGTTGCTTGTTCTGGTTCACACCTGCTGTCAGAGCTGGTATGGGAGGGGAGACAGCGCATGGGCCCTAACGAGAGTAGTGATAATTACAGCTCTCTGTTTTATGTGTAACATCTCAGGAGTCGCCTGCCTCTGAAACGCAGCAAGAGCCCCTAACAAAGCAAAGGCAGCCCCTCAGCCCAGCAGAGGAGCTCCAGCCCGGGGTGCAGCTCGGTGAGCAGCAGTGGCAGTGTGAGTGCCATGGCACGGAGGGCACCGTGGCTGCTGTGCCAGCAGCAGTGCAGACCCAGGCCCTCCAGCACAGAGAGAGGTTTCCACCTGGGCACAGCTCTGCCTCATGGCCTCGCACAGGTGCTGGAGTCGGTTTGTGTTTAACAGCTGGGTTTTGTGTCCTCCCACTGCCACCCTGGCCCTGACAATGAGGGAGATGTCAATGGATGGAGAGAAATCCTCTGGTGACCCAGATCTGCTCTGTGGGCCGTGGGTGGAGCTGCTGGGGGGTGAGTAACTGGCACTGACCTCCTTAGATGGATGGGGAAACAGGAAGCAGAGGTGGTGCGGGAGGATGGCACCATTCTGAGTCACCAGGACCTCGGACCTGCTGGTGTGGTGTGGGGGAGTGCTCCTGTCAGAGCCCTTGGCTCTTGGGACCGCCATCACCTGCCAGAACTGTGTTTAGGGAGGTGTCCTCTTCCAAGGGAAGCCTCACTTCCCTGCTCCCTGGGCAGGGTCCCTTCAGGTGTGCAGCTTACCTGTGCCTTGTGCCTGTTGGCTGAGCCAAAGTGTAGAAACGGGAACAAAGGGAGGGCTGCCACCAGGACCCATCCAAAACTCTGCCTTGGCTCCTGCAGCAGCTGCTCAGATCTGCCTGCAAGGAAAATGCAGAAGCACTGCAGCAAGTGGATGTAGGGATAATGTGTCTGCTCAGAAATCTCCTCCTCATCCCTGGCAGACAGCTCTGGCTGTGGCTCCAAGGCATAAACCTGCCTGTTGCCCTCTGGAGCTGCTGTCCATGCGTCATCACAGAGGCTTGGGAAGAGCTTTAGGGTCCTGCATCCAGCAGTGATGTTGTTAATAATAATCCCTTCTTGAGATGCAGCATGCTTCATTTCTGTTTGCAGAAAATGACGACACCTAATCTCAAAAGCATATTTCCCACAATTTTTTTATTTCAATTTTTGTTAAATTTAAGTGCTGCAGAATTAAATTTGAAATTAAAAATTCTCAAGTTTTAATTTCCCAAGTTATTTTAATTTGTTTGGGATCATTTTCTAAGTAACAAACACACCATGATATTTCAGGGTCTTTGGGGCATCTGGAATCCACTGGAATCATTAGAAATGTCTCATTTGTTTCCTGAACAACAGAGACTGGTTAAAAAATAAAAATAGGAAAAGCAAAAGACATGACCAAACTTAACAGCAAGTGATTGCAAGTCATACTTCAGTTGTTTTAAAATTGAATTTCTTGTGTCCTTGGGAGTCATATCAAGGAATTAAACCAGATCTGCTTACCTGGTGGCAGCCAGCATGGGGCCAGTGACTGGCCTGGGGATGGCTCTGCTTTTCCCTGCTTTGTTGTACTGTAGGTTCCAATTGGTTGCTACCTTGTTTTTAGTTTTGTTCTGGGGTTTTTTTTGGGGTTGGTTTTTTGTTGTTGGTGTTGGTTTTTTTGTTTGTTGGTTCGTTGTTTATTTTTTTCTGAATTTATTTTTTGTCTTCCTGATTTGGGTCGTTGCTCCCCTCTGCCCCAGTGACTGTTTGTACTTTGCCCAGAGTGTGGTGCTTCAGGAGGCTGACTCTGACAGGTCGGTGCAAACAGCCACATTCCAGCCCTAGTTCTGATCACAAATTATAGCCTGATGTCTCTTTTTATCAGGAGCCTGAAGTGCAGTTATCAATGTGAAATGATAAATGTAAGTATCAACGCATGTTCTCATTTTCCGTGATTGCTCTGCTCCAGGCAGATTTCCTATTCTGGGAAGTATTTCTGTCTAGAAGTTCATCCCTACCCTTGCAGCCAGGTTGAGCAGTGGTGCCCACCTCGCTGGGAGCTGCCGAAAGCGAGCGCGGCCCGTGCAGCGCAGCCCGTGCAGCGCAGCCGTGCAGCGCAGCCATGCAGCGTGGCCGTGCAGCGCGGCCGTGCAGCGCGGCCATGCAGCGCAGCCTGTGCAGCGCGGACACGCTCCTTCCCTCAAGTCCCCGTGCTTGTGCCTGCGTGAGGGTGAGGTCAGCTCCCGGGACACAGCAGCACTCCTTGGCTGCCGTCCTCTTCCAGGGCTTGATCGCCGGGAGAGCTGGGTCACGAGGCTGCTGGCAAACAGCCCTGGCCTGGCTGTTGGTGCAGGGGGTCACACTCGTGGGGAGCGAGGGACAGTCTCTGGCTCACCTTGCAGGCTTTACTTTGGTTTGGTCCTGGTGCGAAGTTTGAGATTAGATCTTGGGGTGCTGAAGCTGGGGCATGAACACTGAGAGCCTGAAGTCCTTGTCCTGTGCCTCCCCCTCCATTTGCACACAGGCTGTTTCCTCTCCCAGTCCCCTGGGGACCGGTCATGGTGAGACCCTCGCCCCGTTCTCCTGGTGCTGATCACAGTCTGTTCATGTCTTGGGGCTTTGGGTCAAGCCCGTTGTGATTTTAGCTTGTGTTGGGGAAAGCGAGACCGGTCCTGTGCTGAGCAGAGGCTCCTGTGGCACAGACTGCAGTCGGGTGTAGCTGTGGGTGGTGGCGGTGCCCGGCTGGCTGCGGCACAGCGGTGACGTCGGTCTGTGGTGGTGCCGTTGTGCCCCACCTGTGTTTTGCTGTCGGCGGTACCAGGCCGGCACATCCGGCATCACTGCGGGATCTCATCTCCGAGAGCCGGCAGAATGAAGCAGTTGCCATGGAAACCATGGCTTTGGTTCCCGTGGCAACCAGCCGGGTTTCACACACGGCTGCTTCTTGCAGGCGGAGGGGCTGGTTGGCATCGGCGTGAGCGGGGCCGGGGGTCTGCGGCGCAGGGCAGGGTCTGGCAGGTGCTGTCACCTTGGAGGGTGTGGCTGCAGAGGCTGGGGACGCTGGCCTGGTGCTGGGAGAGCTGGCTCCTCACCTTCCCACGTCCGCAGGCTCTGCTCCATCGCAGCAGCTCGGGGGGCCTGGGGCGAGCGGTTGGTGTCGGTGCTGCGCTGTGAGCAAACCGCTTGTGGCAGCTGAGGAACGTAGACAGTTTAGCACCATTCGAAGTAGGAATGCCCAGAATTGATAGAAGTGATGGAAAATCCCCAAATCCTACAGGTGAGTGTGGTGCCTTGGCCCATGGAGTTTTGGCAGCTGGGGCTGTTTGGGTTCCATTTGGGGCTCTCTGGGGACAGCTTGTTCCCCAGCATCCCTCTGGTCCTGGTTGGAACATTTTTGGAGTCAGGCTGATGGATTCTTGCTCCTGCTGTGAATCTCCTGCACCATGGCAGTCCCAGCAAGAGTAAGATCCTTTTCTTAGGATGTAGGGTTTTTCCCATTACATAGGAATCAAGGCTCTGTGCAGCAGTGGAGAGCCTGACCAGCTGGTCTGGTCTGTACTGGAGGTCCTGCAGGTCAGTGGCAGCTCAGGACCCACCCTGGCTCAGCGTGTCCCACTCTCTGGCACCAGCTGTGATCCCCAGAGCAGAGAGTTAAAGAATCTGGCTCAAAATTGCAAATCGCTCTCCTGATTGCTCATTGATGAGGTATTTTCAATCAGCAAATGGAAGAGAAGAAAAGAGCTGAAATATGCTTTGGAAAACTCATAATTGAAAGTGTGTTTTTAAACTGCTAATAAAATGTTTATGAGGGGAGCTGTGTAATAAGGCCTTTTAAGCCTCACTAATGCCAGCCGCAGGGCCAGCAACATTCCTGAGGCAGGCGCAGGGAAGGCGTTGGGGGCATTATTTCCAGTCTTGACATGAGAGTGAGCAATTTAATTACAGACAGCTATAAAATGGAAAATTCTTTGCAGTGACAAATGACTGTTGCTACACAAGGAGAGCAGGAGTTGGCATATGGTTTGTTTACCAGATAATGACAGGGAGGTGCACACAAGGGCCAAATAGTGGCTCCAAACCAGCCAGGATAGTGGGCACGAAGTGGGGAAGCATTACCACTGGAACTGTGTCAGGCCTTTGCTGTCACTGCAGTCGTCTGGTCTTGCTTCAATAATCCAGGTGGATAAAGGCTGCCAAGGAGCTGACAGGTACAGGAGGAGAATCAGATACTCTAGGGGAGCAAAAGCAAACCCACATGTGAGTTTTAATTTGGTTGCTGGTGTTTTTAAATAAAAGATGAAGGGACTCACCACTGCCCTTGTGTCCTTGTCACCTGCACATGGAGCAGCCCCGGCTGTGCCCGGTGCAGTGGTGCCTGCCAGGGGAGGGTCAGGCCCTTGCTCTGCTGCAAAGGGCTCACTCAGCTTCAGCTCAGCAGAACTGAGAGTGTTCAGAGTGCAGCATCATCTGCTTTCACCAGAGCCAGCAGTTGATTTGCAAAACTTCCCAAGCATCAAAAGCTATAGCTGGTTCACAAGAGTATGAGGAAATCCACGATTTCTTCCTGGGGTAGCTCAGCTTCCCCCTTGGTCTACTCTTTTAAGTGATGCTCATGTGGATTTTTTTTAAGTGCAAAAAATTAAAGAGTTCTGTAGGTTCCTCACGCTGCAGTGTAACGGTTGCCTGGGCAACCAGGGTTCCCAATTGCTTAACAGGAATGAAAGAAATGCTACAATGTTGGAGATGCAGATGTAAGAAGGAGGGTCTGTGCTGGTGCCTGGTGCTTGCAAAGAGCAGTCTGGGATGGGATGAGCTCAGTGAGGTGCCACCCCCAGCTTTGGGCTGCCCTCTGCAAACAGAACAGAGCTCCAGGGGCATGCCTGGCCTTCCTGGGGCCAGCCCAGCCTGGCCTCTCCCCGAGGAAGTGGGAAAACAGAAATGCAGGTAACTTCAGTGATTTTTCTGCTGTGGAGAAACAGGATCAGTATTTCATGAGTCAGGTTAAGTGTGTGTCCTTCAGGATCTTGGCAAGCACCTTAACTGTCATCCCAGGTGCCAGCACCAGATGTGAACCCTTGCCATGGTCCTTCCCAGTGGCTGTGGAGGTGGGTCAGGTGGCAGCTCCTGCCCGGCAGCTGGCCCAGGCCTCTGCCTTAAGAGAATTTCAAATCTTGAAGGAAAGATGGTTGGGCATTTGTATGAATTTCTTTTACCAAAATTTAATTCTGGATTACTGTGCTGTTTGTAGTTTTAGGGTCCTCTCTGCCCTTCCCAGTGCTACCATTACGTGCCCGTTCTGTTGAAAAATTGCAAAGGCTTGGGTTTGGGGAAGAGTGTCTATGTGGTTATATGTTATTTTAAAGTGTCTGGTTTTGTATTGCATAGGATCTATGGTGATAGTGCTGACAGAAACTCCTGTTTTAGAAAAACATCCTAGGAGATGTTAGAAAAACATCCTGGAGATCAGGGGGTGTCTCTAAAGGTTTTGATGTGCTGGGGCAGGTCAGTGACCACAGTCCCAATGACTAAGGGTTGGCTGTCACTGTGGACTTTCTGTTGACTGACGGGAAATCCTGGCACCTGATGTGGGCAGGATGATTTGCAGAAAATAATCTGCCAGGAGGCAGATGCCAGAGAGCTGCGTGTCCCCGGGGTGCCAGTGCCCCGGTCAGAGGGCCCGCGGGGAGACGCGGGGCTGCGCTGGTGAGAGCGGCACAGGCACAGGGGTCCCTGCTCCTGGCCCCTCGATGAGTGCTCGTTTCTGCGGTGAGGCCAGGGCTGTTCCTGCTCCCAGGCTCAGCTCCCAGTGCAGGGCACGCTCCCAGTCCCTGTGGAGCCTGGGAGGGGACTGCACCCACGTGTACCTGCAGAGAGTGGGGCAGTGCTCAGAGGGGAGCTCAGAGGGGAGGGAAAAGGGCTCCAGTTAATCCCACCCAGTTCATTATTAGGCCAGAGCAGCTCAGCCTGGAGATCTGTCTTTACCAAGTGAGCTCCAGTGAATTGCATCCCAGAATAGGTTTGGAAAGATTACCAGTGCCTCCAGCCCATCTGCTGCTCCAGCCTCCCCAGCAGCTCCCCCTGAAGAGCACCCAGCCATGCAGGAGCCCTGGGCGGAGATGCAGACCCAGCGAGGGGCTGCCGGGAGCTGGCGCCCAGTCAAGGGCTGGGACTGCTGGCACTGAGGGAGGCAGAGCCCACAGGGCTGGGCTGGGACCAGTGCCATGTCCCAAAGCCTGTGGAGTGCCTGCAGAGTGACATAGTGAACTCCCTGGCTGTCTTGGCTGGGAGACTCATCCTGCTGCTTGCTAAGGGTTTGCCTGCCTTCCCAGTAATTAAAAGTTTGTAACTAATTACCAGCTGCCCTGCTCATACTTCCTAGTAGTGCTTTCCCCTAGTGCTGGGAGTCTCCTCTCTCAGCAGGGAATGAAGCCAAGTCTGCTTGAATATGCGTGTGCTGTGCCCGCTGCGGTGCCGAGGCTGCTGCGGGGATTTCGCGCCTGCTCCTCCTGGAGAGCTGTTCCTCTTCTGTCCTCTCGTGCCCTGTGCCCTGCGTGGAGGCAGCTTTGGGGAGATGCTGCAGAGAGGGGCTGGGCTTATGTTTGCACAGCAGGCCTAGCCTCAGCCTTTCTTCTACTTGCCTCTTTCCTGATGACATAGTGAGGGGAAGACATTCAGACAAGTTACGTGCAAGTCTTGCATGTTTAGACCTGATCCAGGAGCGTGCACCTTCCTCGTCACCTTCGCCTTCCCCTCCATCGCCCCGTGTCTCACCCACACCCCTTTGCAATGGGATCAGAGCACACGCAGCACATGACTTTTCTGGGTCAGGCAAAATGCTTTGGCTGCACTCGATAGGAAAGAGACTTTAAAACTAGCCTGTGGATTTGGGCCTCAGCCATGTGGGAATCTCTGGGCTACAGGTCAGGGCTGGTGCAGAGCCAGGATTCCAGGAGTCCCCGTCCTCCCTTCCTGGCTGTCCCCATGGCTACCTCCTTGCAGTGGGCTGCCGGTCTGCTGGGCTTGCCCAGGGCAAAACTGTGGGATGGTGGTGTTGGTCTATCTGCTGCCTGGTTTGGCTTGAAAAGCAACAGGAGAGAAAGAACTGCCCCCTTTGCCTGAAAACCCTCTGTTTTGAGGAGCTTTTAGCTGATCTGGAGGGAGAGGAGCTGTCTCCTTTGACACACCTGCAGTGGTTGTGGCCCGCTAACACACATTGTTCGGCTCTTTTAAAAATAGTTCCTTTATTGTTATTACCGGGACAAAGGTAGGGCAGGAGCTGCCCTAATCTGCGTCGCCTTAGGCTGCATTAAAGGCTGGCTGAACAGGCTTTAAGGTCCTTCCAGCAAACCTGTGAGCTACAGCATCAGCAGGACCATTGAAAGGCATGAGGTCGGGCTCTGACTGTACTCATCCTGGAGAACCTGAGAGAGAAATAAAGAGATGTGTTAAGAAGACCATGAGCCTGGTCCTCTGCCAGGTGTGGGATTTGCTTTTGAGCTCAGTGCTTGCCAGCAGTGAGGGAATAGGAGCATCCGTGTGGGCTCCGTGTGGCTGGTATTTTCAGAAGTGTGTGTGGGACTTAAATTCCCAGTGGTGAAACTTAACTTCAGAAAATGTAGAGTCTGTATGTGGTTTTACCTAATTTTGTCTCTTTTATGCATGTAGTAAGTGTGGCCCTGGGCTGGGGGACCAGGTCTCTGACTGTGCAGTGCTACGCTGGCTTAAAGACTCATAGAACAGGCCTTGGAATAGTTGATCCCCCTCAGGTGTGTGTGGTTTGTATTTCCCAGCAGTAGTGCTGGGCAGTGTGGGGCATTTCTCTGTAGGTGCTGACTGTTGCAGCAGCCCTGCTGACCTTAACAATGGATGTGGTGATTCCCAGCACCAAGGGGGCATTAGCAGGAGAGGACAAGATACACCCTTCCTTCCTGTTTGACCTCAGGATTTCCCCATGATGCAGGAGGTTGTTGGTTCTATCATCCACCATCTCCTCTGCGTCAGGAGCTCTTAGTGTGGTGTATGTTGCTCAGAAGCTCATCAGTACTTAGGCTTTTTCTTTCCTTCTAAGCATTTCCATTCTGGGGGCTTACCAGTTTTCCCTCAGAAAGCAGAAGGCCTTCAACTGGGGCCATACTTTATGTGCCAGCTCTTGTCCTTCCCTTTCTGCCTGAATTTGGCAGGTGTAAATATAGCTGAACACATTTTACACCAGCATAACTGGCGATATAAAATAATGAGCTGGGGACATGAGAGTGACCAGATTTGTGTAGGTTATTCTTGTCTTTGTTCTCATTCTATTTCTTTTTCTTTTCTCGACTTTAGACTTTAAAGAGGAAGGAAAAAGAGTACGAACACGAGATGGAGCGGCTGGCGAGAGAGAAGATCGCTACCCAGCAGCGGCTGGCAGAACTGAAGAACGAGTTGAGCCAGTGGATGGATGTCTTGGAGATTGACAGAATCATTCGACAGACAGTTCAGCCAGAGGATGACCAGGCATCTACCTCGACAGCATCAGGTACCCATAATTTTTCTCTTTTTTTTGTATTCATCACAGAAGGTCATTGACACAGTTACACTGGAGTGGTGGGGATCTTCATTTGGCAGAGTCAGGGTTTCTTTGCATTCAGAATAAAGTAAAAGGTTTTGGAGTGTTTGTAACAATTGATGTTGTTAACAACACGCTGCTGCTTACGTGAAGTAAACTGAAACTCGTGCATCAGTGTCAGGTAGATACAAAGTGCAGGTTTGCACATCCATCCTCGTTGTGGAGATAAATCCCTGCTTTCCAAACTTGGCTTTTTTCTTGCACATCTCTGCAGCCCTGCTCGTTAGAAGTGGGCATCCTGGTGTATTTGTGTGGATGTAGGAGGGTGTTCAGCACATATCGAAGAAGGATTTGATACAGGGAGGATCACCAGAGCATTTGAACAACTTAATGAGCCTTCACATTGCATGAGGAGGATTCACAGTGAAGATGAAATGACACTAATGGATATCTGACATGCTGTTCCAGTGAGAAGTCTCTGTGAGATAGGAGTGCATGCTTCTCTCCACGCCAGGGATCTGCAGCAGGAAGAGTAGGCAGTCTGTGGATGTAGAGCTTTCCAGAGACACGGAGGCTGTAGCAGTGCATTACCATTCACAGCAGTTCCTTCAAGTCAGCATTTGCTCATGGCATGCCAGGCAGACGATACTGCAGATTCTGGGAAGGGAGAATCTGAGTTTGTTCAGGCTCATCACCTCTGATGGTAGGAGCAGGCTCCAGGTGTAGTCTGATGGAAGTTGGGAGTAGCAGTGCTTTGTCCTTACAAGTGCCAGCTGTTCCCTCTGCAGTGGCCTCTGCCGAAAGCGACCCAGAGCTTGTGAAGGGGAAGTGTCTTCCTGGTGTTCCTGATGCTTCTGTATCTCCTGAGATTTTTATTCTTTGCTGCATGGCTGGCACTAGAACAGTCAGTGCAGGGTGCCAGGCTTGTGTTCTTGATCTCAGGGCTAGTATCTTCCTGTTTTGCTTCCTGGACAAGAGTCCATTTTCCAGAACCAGACGGGAGACTTGCTGCCATGTTCCTTCCTGGCAATTCCCTTCCTGCTCTGGGAGCAGAAGGAGTGGTGTTGATCAGTGGAACAACTGGCCAGGAAAGGAAACCCTGTTCCTCTTTCCAGAAGGAGCCCACTTCAGCCCAGACAGCTCAGCCAGGTGCTTTCTGTCAGCCTCTGCTCATAGTACTTCCCTTGCCTGCCCAGTGAGACCTTTCAGCCTATTGGGAGCACCGTGCTAGAGCTGGGTGTTTGAGCTGTCACACCTGCCTGGCTCCAGGTCCTTGGCCCACAGGCAGTGAGGAGAGGGCAGTGCCATGCCGTGCCATTGTGCTGTGCCGTGCTATTATGCCACCAGCCTGTAGCTCAGTGACGCCTCCTGCACATCTCTCCTGCTGATGCTGCCTTCTAGGGAGGCTCGTTGGTCCAGTCCATGCTCTGCTTGCTTTTTTATGGGAGTTTCTTCCTTTCGTGTTTTCCAGAGGGTGAAGACAACATGGATGAAGATATGGAAGATGACAGGCCAGTGAACTCATTACCAAAACTCACTCAGCGCCAGCACCCAGAGCTGCTGAAAGCCGTCCCCCCCAATGCTGCTCCCCCCCTCCCCANAGCAGAAGCCCCACGCCCAGCCCTCCCTCCAGACACAAGCACTGGTCCCGCCGCAGGCGATCGTCCCTGCACAGACTCACATCGTGGCGGCCTCGACCGTGCAATCGACTGTTATCGCCCACACCGCCACCACCCACGCCTCGGTCATCCAGACTGTCAACCACGTCATTCAGGGGCCACAGACCAAGCACATTGCTCACATTGCACCTTCCACATCCAGCCCCGTGCAACTCACCACTGCTGCTCAGCCCATCGGCCACATCACTGTGCACCCAGCCACCATCAACCACATGGCCCACCTGGGCCCACAGCTGCCCATCTACCCCCAGCCCGTGGCCGTCAGCCAGCCCGTCGTGAGCCACATTGCTCACACCATCTCGCACCAGCAAGTGAACGGCACCACGAGCCTGGGCCAGCCGGCCGTGATGGCCAAGCCGGCCGTGGGAACCCAAGTCGTCCATCACCCGCAGTTGGTCGGGCAGACGGTCCTAAACCCGGTGACTATGGTGACCATGCCATCATTCCCGGTGAGCACGCTGAAGCTGGCCTAGAGGGGACGGTCCACCGGCGAGGTCTTTGTTGGGAACCTTTCCTAAGGAAACTCCGTACATTCCAACCACGTCCGGCTCGGCGGGGGGAAGCGCAGAATGCCGAGGGCGGCCGGGCCGGGCTGCCCGGCGCCCAGCCTGCCGCCGGACGGGGCCGCTCCGC